>JAUTBT010042122.1:0-17076 GCA_032361225.1 Lepetodrilus schrolli | reverse complement strand
ACATATGCATGCAAGCCATGATGTGAGTGAAAAAATCTTGAAAGTGGCTTTAAACCCCAAATCAACCAACCAATGTTATAAACATCAGTACACATAAATTGTTCAGATTTGAATGCAGTTATTATCAAGTACTGCTTGTCAATAGCAGTAATTGTTATAAATTAGACTTTTGCTACACATATTTACCAGTAACCAATCAAATTGGCTTCGACTTTGTGTCAGCCGTTGCCTGCCAGTCTTTGGTCATGTTCGTTATTATTATAATTTTCTAAAGGCTAGTACACTGTCGGTGGACTGTAATAAAAATAATTACCGGTAGTGTTATTTTACAAAATGGAAAAGATCAGGTTAATAATTTTTTGCCTACAATACCTCAATTTATATACTGAAGGTAAAATTTGAAACAAAACTGAATATGCCATCACTTTTTACATTATTTAATGTCACTTTAAAATGTCGACCCGGAGTGCAGAAGGTCGCGGGTTCGATCCCCGGTCAAGTCATACCAAAAGACATTAAAAGATGGTACTTGTTGTTCCCCTGCTTGGCACTCATCATTAAAGGGGTAAAGCAAGGACTGTTCGGCTTGGAATTGGGATACTGTGTCTGAGTGGGGTATCCATGTTCTATCTGCGGCATTGTGATATTCCAAGTGAGCTAGCACTATAAAAACTGGTGGAAATCCAGACTAGCACAAGCAGTACATATGCATGCAAGCCATGATGTGAGTGAAAAATCGTGAAAGTGGCTTTAAACCCCAAATCAACCAACCAACCATTTGAGGATATTTTCATGATGCATATTACTTTTATCAATTTGCCGATGGCTTTCTTGAAAAAAATGGTTTTATCAATACATCAATTGTTTTGGAGCTGAGGTCGTTATACCCATTATTGAGTGTAATGTATGCCATTGGTTAAATTGTTGAACTGTTAACATTATGAAACACTAAAAACTAGATACCTTACAATGTCCATTTTTCTCTAATTTTTTTCGCAAACATGCTTACTTTTCACTTAAATCAAATGTACCTGTCTTAAAAGTGATAAGTAACCCTCAAATATCACAGTTCTAAATGTTATTCATTCAACATTACCTTATTCCAAGAAATTCTATACTTTAAGTTATGCATTCTGCCAAAATTAATACTGGTATTGCTTCAAATTTTACCTTCAGTATATTAAAACACTATCCAGCGCTCGATAGGAAGGATTGTTCACCAATCTCATTAAAATACGGAAATACAGATACGGAACTGACTCAGATATTTGGACAGTCACTATATTTCCAAAAGAATGTCAATGTTTAAGGAAGGAAACGATATCTGCATTTTAATTAGATTGGATTAGATATTATCCACAGGCAGACAAGTGAAATAGCCCAGATTAACAAGGTAGCTTTGCCTCATAAAGTTCATGTAGAACCCTGAAAAATACAAAATAGAACATAGGAAAAATACAGTAGAAGTTGTAAGCTATTCTTATGTTACCATACAAAATATTTAAATGGGGTTTCAATTGGTTTATATACTAATAGTAATAATAATGATAATAGTAATAATAGGAAACTAAATATATATATTACATATATTATGTGTCATTATTATAAGTATATATGATTACATTTCATCGTTAACTCTCCAACCTTTGTCCTAGGATATTGGTTTGTTGTTCAGTCATGCGTTGATACAGAGTTTCGAGACAATCGAGCTTGACGTTTCTGTCAGTTGGCTACATTATTGCTAGGACTTCGGGGCCGTTCCTTTCACTGTGCAGTACAGTGTTCGGAGTACTCAGGACACACTGCTTTGTCAACGGGGATAGTACAGTGACGTCGCACATCAAAAGTCATTCTTGCACGAGACGTGTTCCTTTCACTCAGGACAGATCTGTGTCCGAGAACACTTCGCACAGTTGAAAGGAACGTCCCCCTATTTCAACTGCAGCTTTCCTAGTGTTAACTGTTGCCCTTATGCACTATCTTAGCTTACCTTATGTTCACTGGTTTCCTGGTTCACGTGACTTTTATGTAATGTCGTGTACCAAGTAGTCTACAAATAATTACCTAGTATCCTGTTGCCATGACAACTGCCTGATTCCGTGATAGAACAATAGAAATGATGTGAGAAAGGCAAATATGTAACAAAGTTTGCGAGCTAATATCACAGCATGAAGCAAATTAGTGAGCTAATATCACAGCATAAAGCAAGCAATAAAAATAATGTTGGTAAGAATTGAAACACATGACATATATATATGTAGTCTGGCAGCTTAATGCCAAATTTTAAATGCATGTGGACGTTCTGGACAAAAGCACCAAGTTTTTTCTACATGCTCCCCATTGCCTTGGATTTGGAGTTTTGATTGGAACCACTTCCTCCAAGTACATTATGGTGGCCATCTTGGATTTTGAAGACGCCCGCCATCTAAAAACCTATATATGGCAATAGCTCATCTTCTAAGCCACTTAGGATCACAATTTTGGTGTCTAAATATACATTTTCAGGGTCAAGGAATACAAATATACCATGTAGGATAGTGTCAGATGGTTAATTCGTCAACAGTTAAAAGAAAATCTATTAATTATGATGTAACAAATTGATATTTTTTTTCTCAAAATGTCCTTTATTGCCTCAGTATTTCGTTTCAAGCCATAACATGTGTTAACCATATGATATACATCGGATATTACAACACTTCTGATGTCATATTACGTTAGTGAATTGACATCATTTTAAGTATTTGGAGGAAGTGGTTCTTATCCAAAATCCAAATCGAAGGCAATAAGGAGCATGTAGAAAGAAAATTGGTGCTTTTGCTAAAATTGGACTAAAGCACCAATTCTTTTCTACATGAAAGGGGGGGGGGGGATTCTAACTTGTTTTTGGTAAGAAATGTTTTGTTGTAAATTGGTCACTGGTGGTATATGTTAGGATCAGGCACAAATGTCTATGTATACACAGATACGCCGATTGATCCACTACAATTTCCTAGCCAAGTATATTTTTTAAATAAAACATTACCTCGACAAGTATGATTTTTTCCCCCAATTTTTTTTTTACTAATCTAGAAATATCTTTATTTCCTAATTAAGTAAATCTACCTAGCCTCTGGCGATCGCTACACCTGTAATCATGACGTCATTATACTTGTGAATAGATTCCCCAGCCACAGGGACTTGCAGACTGGACTCATTGCATTGCATCTATAGTCTATATATCAAGCATATAGCAACAGGTTTCTTTAAGGATTTCCTTTTTTTTTTCATTGGTGATACCGCATAATATAATTTGTTTTCATATATTTTTCCCTAGTTAACTAGAAATTATAGCACGTAGGAATATACAAAATATATATAAATTTCTTTTTTAAGATGATCTTGCCACTTTAACTCGTATACCCCTCGAGAGGATAACAAACACCGCAGAGATTACCGTCAGGACGACTGTCAGGGTGGTGTGAGATGGCGTCACGACGGAAAATCGACGAGTTACCACCGATTTCGGCAGATTAAATACATGAATCGAGTATTCTCGTCGGCAGGACTGGCCACTGCTGACCAATCATAGCACTGAATTTTGACACGTGATAGTACAATCAAATTAAACTATATATTTATATAGATATTACCGTCGACCGTCTGCTGGTGTACGACCCCTCAGTTGATTCGCATCTGCGCGACTGTGCCTGACTACAGAAAATCCTGTCGGGTCATGGGTCGTTGGGCCGGTATATGACTAGCATTATATTTAGCCTTTTTTGGGGTCAGAGGGCAAGCAATTAAGCGATTGATGAATGAGTGAGTGAGTGAATTATTGTTTTACGTCACAGCGGGAATCTTTCACCCATACGCGATGAGGAATGATTAATTATGAAATAAATAAGCGATTGATGAAAGAAAACGGCACCATAAATTAGCATTAGGGCAGAAACCAATAATTGCTTACCATGCATGTTGTCTTACATTTTGTTTTTATCTGACAGCATGTGCAAACGGTCTACCTGAAGAGTTTGGTGGATCCTTCATGGGGTCCCCTGAGTCTCTGTCCGTTGAGGGGATCCTGGTCCCTGACCCAAGTGGAGGGCTCAGTCCCCAAGTGGTCATCAGATGGGAACCACCCAGAACAGGTAACTTGTTTTTAATTATTGATTGAAAGCAAGTTCTATATATATTCTCACAAGTTCAACAGAACACATCAACATTATTATAAAGACAAATAATTTTTTAATATTTACATTACCATTGAAACGATATAAATATATATATACCAATGAACTTGAATTTTAGAATACAACATCTGTGAAGTAGGCTAGATCAATCTCACCATAATATAGACAATGTCAACAATGCATGACTTAGTTGGGTGTCATACTGTCAAGACAAGATTGTCAAAAAGCTGTTACAACAGTATTGTCTGTTATCTGGGGTACTGGCATTCTTGAAGATGTTTTTGTTGATAGTGCGACCATAGGTTGGAGGTGAAAAATCAAAGCTACTAGTTATATAAGCTAAAGAAATATCACACAGTGATCTCTTCAACCAGTGTGTAAGAAAAACGAATTCCATTGTGATAATAAAGTTTTGTTATTATTTATTATTATTAAAATACATCCAGAAAATATCCCACCATCAAAATTTAATGGAACAATGATATGTAAACACTGAAATAAAGAATTGCAATGAAATTCACTATGCATGCCAGAAAATGCAAGGGGAATACTATGTTGCAATTGATAGCTTGTGTAACAGTGGTACTTATACATTGCCTGTTTGAAAAAAAATAAAAATTATAATTATGAATTACCTTATTTCCTTATATCCATTTCAGAAATTACACCGCTTCTGAACACTTTTGATTATATTTGGATTTCCTTTCAGGTATAGGCTTTGAAAATCTGAAAGGATTCTTCATGGAAATTCACAGGATAATTGGGTTTGTTCACAACCAGCCAAATTATTTTTGTCGAATATTTGATTTCACCAACAACAAATTCACGCCAACAGATTATCAGGTAAATGGTGTGCATGTACATTATGATGTGTAGACGATATTATTATGATGTGTAGATGATATTATTATGATGTGTATATTCTGACTGAAAATTTGTCAACATTTCGGTGATTACTATCCAAGTGGAATATGGCTGCTTTTAAGCTGGAAAAAATACCCGGCTCAATTTCTTCTGCATATTGTAAAGAACCCCCAAGTACATGGTGCCTGTAGACATTTTGAAATTTTATGTTTTAAAAATAATATAAATATAAATTTAGACTTACAAAAACCAACTGGTCCTTAATTAATTTTGTTCAGTTTAGTAATAGAGGTGTCTATGTGAAAATTACTTTACTGTAATTTCTCTAGACTTACCTCCCATTTTATGCCCATTTCAGCTGAACTTTGAGAAGAAACTTGTGGGTTTTCCGGGTGGCTCTCATATCCTGTACAGAATGGATATGTACACTTTGCCAATGATGAACGTTTCTATTCCAAAGAGAGAGTACTTCACACTGCAACCTGTTCAGAGTATGCCAACTTTTGGTTTCATCTCCATGTCTATTATATTCTGACATAAGCACACAAAACCAAGAATGGTGTATGTGGGGCTTTATTAAGTGCATATTATCATCGTTATTATTATTATTATTATTATTATTATTAATGAAACACATGGCTGCTTTCTGCATAACAACTGTCAATGACCCTGGGAAATAATCTCATTTTGAACAAGTCCAATGATGTGTGATTTAACAATACAGACCAGTCCAAGCTCATGTTATTTAACGTAGACGGACATTTTTCTCTCTCACGTTGTCATGTTATCAATAAAGTCAAAGACTTAATCTTCAAGAGGAATTTCATTTATTTCACAGTTGCTAACAAGCCTGCCACAGCAGATTGGTCGGCTGGAATATCCTACGGTGACCCCAAGTTGACATCACTGGCCACGGTTACCTTCCGCTTCACGCTGGCGCCTACACAGTTCGGATTTAAGCAGTATGACATCATGCTTGTACGACCAAACCATGATGACAAGAATGCCTTCATTAAATGTCGAGTAGACCTCATTAACGATTATCCGTGTCAGACTGTGGTAAGTACAAGGTCATATCCTACATGTACTACTGGCTCCTATGTGCACAACTATCTGCTATCAATGGTGTCTGCTATCAGTGCCCTACTGGTGGTTGTCATTGGTGGTGCCCTACTGGTGTCTGCTATCAGTGCCCTACTGGTGGTTGTCATTGGTGGTGTCCTACTGGTATCTGCTATCAGTGCCCTACTGGTGGTTGTCATTGGTGGTGTACTACTGATGTCTGCTATCAGTGCCCTACTGGTGGTTGTCATTGGTGGTGTCCTACTGGTGTCTGCTATCAGTGCCCTACTGGTGGTTGTCATTGGTGGTGTCCTACTGGTATCTGCTATCAGTGTCCTACTGGTGGCTGTCATTGGTGGTGCCCTACTGGTGTCTGCTATCAGTGCCATTCTGGGACATTATATGGATTTTGGGGTATATAAAGAGCCATGGTCTAATGTCTTGTTAATGTCTTATGTGTATGTCCTGTCATCAGGAGAATAAATATTGTTTAACTACTCGGCAGGTTTGATTAAACTTTCATGGTACAGCACTGCTTGCCTCCTGGTCATTAGTTGGTCTTCAGTTGTGTGTACAGGCATTGCGAGAATGAAATATATTTAATTGATGTTTAATTTCAGTATAAATCGCATCCATCTGTGAATGCCACTGTGGTGGAGCACTCGTTCCACGACGTACCTGCAGGCACCTACAGGGTCTGGGTGAGTTATCTCCCTGGCAAGATCACCTTTGCAAGATGTCAAAGGTCACTAAGGCCATAATTATTGGATTCCCTGGTTTACGGATTTTTCTGTGATAATTTTGGCACAGATGGTTGAAAATGAAAATAAATATAATTTGATATTTTGGCCAGTCTGTCGGGTCCAATATAAAAATAATAATAATTTGGACTATGAATAGTTGGTTGGCTGCAAATAAATATAACTGATCAATATAATTATCAATAATTGTTATAAACACGAGTACACATTAATTGTTTAGATTTGAACTCGCAATTATTTTCAAAGTACTGCTTGTCAATAGCAGTAATTGTTAGAAATTACATTTTTGTTACACTATTTACCAGTAGGCAATCAAATGGGCTGAAACTTTATGTCAACCATTGCCTGCTGGTCTTTGTTCATGTCCAATGACAGTTTATATGACTTGTTCCTTCACCATTTATTATCATCATGTTCTAAAGACTAGTACACTGTTGGCAGAATATAATAAAAATAATTATTTTTATTTTCCAAAATCCGTAAACAGATCCATAAACCTGGGAACAAATAACTATGGCTTAAAAATGATAAATACATTTATTCAACGATTTTCATTGGCTGGTTACATGGTTTGCATCACAATTTTCCCACACCTGTCATCATGGTTGGTACAGTCGGGGCGGTAGGGGGATGTATTCATCTGCCACTCCCTATTTGACTTCCACATGAGACTACGTTTGAGTTGTATGAATTTCTGTTCAAAAGCTAGTGTGTCATATTGATTTTACGACACTCGTGATTCCAAAGTTAATATTTTCAATATTTACATAAATCAATATGACACACTAGCTCGTGTATTAATCTATGTATTTTTAAAATATTTAATATTGTGGCCCAAAGATGATCTTGTTAAATGTTAACACTGTTAATTCTATTGATTTCAACAATTGAATGTCGCTGACTGTGTGGTGAATGTATGGTACTCACACCAGACACGTTTTTGGGTAGCTGTTATGTCACTGTGTATGCACAATTTTTTGTTTTAGGTTCAAGCAATTGACCCCTTTTGGCAAAACGATGATAAATGTCTGTGCTACGAGACAATTAAGGATACTGTCAGGAAATGCAAGCGATGCGTCACGACCCAAACTGGAAACATTGTAGTCAGTTAGTATCATTTGACAACAATGCGCACGTTCCTCTCTATAACATGCAGTGCACGTTCCTTTCTATAACATGCAGGTGAAACGTTAAAAACAGAAATGGCTGGTCGGCGATTAAAATATAGCTCTTTCTATTTATTAATAAACACTTTCGCCGATAAATACAAGTTTCTGTTATTTATTCAATATATAGAAAACATTATTAATTAGTATCATGAAATATTCACAAGTTATTACATTGATGCTATGGTATGCATTTCATGAGAAGGTCGTACTGTAGTCCAGGCCTAAATCAGGGTTTATGCCATGCTTTTGCTATAGCAGGAAATGACATAAACTTTGATTTGTGTCAGGCCTTCGTGAAATGCAGACTTGGATGTTCCATCTAATCCCGAGAATTTAAAAGTGTTATTTGTTGACTCGCGTCGAACCCATTATCATCACCCATCTGTTGTCATGCCAACAGGCAAACATTCCAGTAACGGCACGCAAGTCCTCAATGTTTTCCAATGGTAGCATTCTCATTACATCTCCAAACTCGATGCATGTCCTGCGTGGAGTCTTTAACCCTCTCCCTGCTGGATTGGGCACTGCCACACCTCTTCAGGGCAGGGCATCTCCGGTTACCTCCAGCCTGGAGAGGGTTAACCAGAGCCACTTGACGAAGGGATCAAGAAGATTCTGTTTTTTTCAGAAGAGAGAGAAACGGTTGTAATATTCGCATCAATGACATATTTGTCCACTCATCCATGAGCTCTTGTTGCATGCAGGGTCATGTTTCAAGAATAATGGGTGGCGGGTGAACTTCAGAGCTAAAGGCCTAGGGTTCAAATCCCGAATCGCGAATGTTTGGTGCGATCATGATAGAATGCGCTGTCTGTACTGTGGCAATGCAGTTATAATCCTTGGTCTGTCTGTATCAGCCAGTGTGCACAGGTTTACTGCAACATTCAGAGCTACAGATGTTGCAGATTTCCTCCTGCCCTAAACTGACATTGAAATCGGTGAAAGAATCTTGAAAATGGCTCGAAATCCCACTTTCAAATTATTATTAATAATGATGCGTGGTTAACAAAGAATTAGCTGGAAGATCAAAGGGGCAGAAATTTATTATTAAATGTCAAGCTGAGAGATCGAGATTGAAAACATTATCCAAGTTATTATGTAATTTGAACTAGTTTGTATATAAGTTCATTGATCAGTTATCTATAAATGTATCTGTCAAATGTATCCTGAAAAAAAGTAGAGAGACGACTTGTCAATTGTGAGTTACGATCTCTTTCTGACCTTCACTCTACATTATTTGGTTTAAATCATTTGCCCCAAAATGCATCCAATGAAAAGTCCTCTGGCAGTGATTGAGAAGGTTGAATATTGAAACCTCTTTGGGCTTCCAATCACCACCATTATACCAACAACAGTTAAAACTATGTTCATTCTGGAAAACTAAGTTGAAAATCTATCCAAATATGTTGACATTTCATGCATGCATGATGCAGTCATCCCGTATGGGTGAAATATTCCCACTGTGAAGCACTAAAGCACTAATTTATTCTTCACACTGCATCAGATACAAAGGTGTTTGATCAACATACACTGTAGATGTGACTCTGTCATGATGTTTAGGATATCGTACTATAGTCTGACCAGATATCGATACTGGTTTCTGTTTACAGATCAAGGAACAACTCCTGTGATCACATCAGAAGCACCCAGTCTAACAGAAAAGCCAACGGCTTCATCCAAAGTGACATCTTCAACCCTATCAGGACCTCTTATCACATCAAAAGGTAAATAAACATTTTAGGAAACCAATTCCAATTCCACATATAAATTCAATGATTCAGACTAGTTTCCTGTGTACGTTTCAACCAAATTTATTGTCCATTTTATTGGAGAAGTTAACAGCTTTATGAAAATGTTTGGACTTGTTATCGCGAGATAAAAAATACAAATAATATGAAAATATTGGAAGCCAGTGGGATGTGTTAAAAATGTAGCTTGTTGCAAAATATACGTTTGACCATGAAATTTGATCACCAAATACTGGCTCCCACATCGTTAGGACAACAATGTTATTCTACTGAAGATAACATTTTACAACTTCACTGATTGGTCGAGAATTACTAATTTCCATAGTTATTCTACTGTTGACAAGGATTTACCTGTCATGTCGTTCTCATCCATGATTTGCATGGACTTGTCAATTTCACCCATCAATTGTCACCATAGTGGGTAAATATGAATACTGTTCTGTTTGGTAACTAGGCAAGTGAGGTCCAATATTTATACCTTACATGTGAGTGTATTGCTTTAACTACATTATTGGGTGATAAATAGAATCTCCACAGAGTGTCTTTTGATATCAATGTTATCCTACTCATTGATAAAAATAATCAAAATCCACGGCAAAATGACAACTTAATCTGTGATTGTATACCTTTAATGGTATGATTAATACCACAAGATACAATAATATTTAACTAGCTACATATTTCTTCTTGGCATACTTAATGATATTGTATTCACACTATTTATTCCAATTCCATTTCATCATTCCATGTGTTCAGTCATATACTTCACTTTTAATCAAACCTTTTTTGCGATGGTTTTCATATTGCATGATTCATTCATTCATTGTCGCATGTGAGGTGAAAGATTCCCACTGTGACGTAAAACAATAATTCACTCACTCACTCACATATTTCTTGCCACCAGAACAAGATGGCAGCACTATCGTGGCATCGGTTGTTGGGTGTCTTGTAGGTTTGGGACTGATCGCGACTCTTGGTTTTCTGCTGTGGAGACGCAGAACTGGAGGTACTATGTTCACACTGGTATTCAGCCAATATTGAAACAATTTATGTAAACATTTATTTATAAGAAATAAGATGTACATTATTAATAAAAACACACAATCTTTATGGAAGAATAGTATTTCTAGATGGTTATTGCTATTAATATTACAACTGATAATTTTGTGCTTGTAATAATTCATATTCTGATGATAAATTCAATGCATCACTTAATTGGCTGTAATTGCAGGTAAAAACATTTGCAGTCATCTCAAGGAAGAAATAATAAAAAAGAATAATAATGACGGCGAGAGACCAAATGGTAAGAAGAGTTATATGCTGATGCTGCAAGCATCTTTTAACTTTCACATTCATGTGCTGGTGGACATAAAATAGTGATACTGTATACAAGGAAACTTTCGTGGTATGGCATTTTCGAGGTTGGATACATAAAGAGGTTTCGAGGATTCTACCTGAACTTGGTCACAGTATCTATTACAAATTTGTATTTCTGGGGCACACAGTTTGTAAAAACCAGAACAGCCCAGAAATCACGCTGGTAACTAATATTACGATAGTGTTTGTATATTTGTGTTATTTCAGGTCTGCAGACCAAGAGTGTTTACCTCATCTACACCAATGACCACAAGGACCACATGAACGTGGTCACCAAGTTTGCCAACTACCTGAAGCTTGAGTGTTGCTGCACCGTGTACTTCATCCCCTGGGACTCCAGACACATCCAGATCACTGGCAGCTTCCAGTGGATCATCACCAACATCAACCGCGCCGACTACGTCATCATCATCAACTCCGAGGCGGCGTTCAAGATGTACGAGGCCCGTAACGCCAACACCTGCATCACGCCCCAGGACCAGGGTCCCGAAGGGGACATGTTTTCCCCAGCGATGACCCACGTGACCACGATGTCCGGCCAGCCGGACTTCTTCAAGAAGGTCATCCTGGCGTACTTCGAGTACACCCACGAGGACTTCGTGTTGAAGGAGTTGAACCTCAGTGTGCAGTACAAGCTGCCGAAACACCTCAAGAACCTGCTGTGCCACATTCACGAGTTGAATGTGTCTGGGCATGAGGTGGATCCCAGGCAGGCCGAGGTGGAGGTTATGGAGAACCTCCAGGCCTCGGCCGTCGGCCGGGAACTCGTGGAAGCCATCACCAAAGCCAGACACTACCAGAAGGCCGACCCTGAATGGTTCATGAAGAGATTCCACCGGCAAGATTCGGCATATCATTCGGACACCTCAGGAGACAACACCTCCCAACAGTTTGATTCGGTGTCCGTCACCAGAAGTCAAAGAGATGAGCACTATCCTGAAGAATTCAAGAGTACAGTCACATACAACACCGACTATTCCATGTCTCAACCCTGTGAAGGAGGAGAAGACATGGTGGCACCTAGTGTGGTGGCCACGACGACTGTATCCACCAATGTGATTGAGGATGAACTCGACTTCTTCAACAGTTTCCACTTGTCTGCAGATTCTGGATACTGCAACCCAACGTTCAATCATGATTCACCTACAACACATCATTATTTCGAGTTCATTCCCCCTGACATGGACAACCATGGCTGCGATATTGAGTCCGAGTTTTTGACCATCAATATGGACGATACCTCCGAGCCACATGCATCTCACGAGGGAGGCATAGACGTATAGGGCAACAGTCGTACATGGTTCCTTCCATCATGTCTAATTATTTTCCACAGCTGATAAGGTAGGGGTGAGAGGTGGGGGGAAGGGGGTGCAATGTGTTAGGACATCATGTCTCGGAACGGCAGATTGTAACCTTCTTCAGCATTAATGAAAATTACATCCATGTGTGGCATCTCCAGTTGCCTTGAGGATGGAGATGGTTAATGGATATGCGAGGTATCATTTTCCGCCAATATGCCCATGCAAGCTCAGACTATATGTATACTACCTGGGAAGACCTTTCTCTGCTGGACTAACTGTAGACTCTCATACTTTAACAGCCAACCAATGAAATCATTTCCCCCAATGAGTTTGGTGTAAAACTCTATCCAATGATATAGACTTTATCATTGTTCTAATTATAGCTCCTAAACTGTTTGCGCAAGTTTCTCTCTAGATGCGTGCCAGGGGTACCAAATTAAGGAGTCCTGAATGGAATTAAGTACCCTTGGGGTGCGAGAATGACACCATATATACATTATATCTGTATAAATGTATATTGATATGGCCTGTATATTGGGTGATACACCATCATATATTGCTATGATCTGTAGATCAAATGACATTGATTTAGTTCAACTGCTCTTGTTTGTAATGGAAGTCATGCTTTCCAATATCCTAAATGGAATCTAAGATTTATCCAGTGTATGAATATTTCTTAGACAATCCAGTGCTTATTGTAATTGTGCCATATTTTGAGGTATCATATATTTTTGCAAGATATATCAAATAAAAAAAACATTAAATAGATACTACAGTGTTTACAATGCTTATTAGATATTATACACATATATATGAATATTTCTTGATTAGAAAAACAAATTGGGAAACAATATAATTTTTATCTGGGAAATATAGTTGTATTATCAAAATATGTAGTAACATCATTATTGACTTTTGGCCTACCGTATACCAGCAAATGTTCGAGGTTGGAAACTTTTGAGGTATTCGAGGTTAATTTGTCAACCTCGAACTAATTCTACCCACGAAAGTTTCCTGGTACCGTCAGGTTCAAAACCACACTATCATGCATGAGAGCATTGTGCGCGTCAATATATATATCCGTTTAGACATGTGCAGTTGTCAACGTTGTAATAATGTTTATGTACAACTAATCATCATATATTTCAATAATGAAATAATAGCAATAGTAAATTTTAAAATGCAAAAATGATCTTGCCACTTTTAAATGTTCGCCATTAAAATTGTTTGTTATTGCTCATTGTTATTGAACTATAGTAGTATCCTTTATTTAATCTTGGATGTTATTTTTGGTGACTTATGTGTTTGAACTATTAGAGGGTTCGTATTATTAGATTCATTACTGTATTTGAATTTTACATTGAAATTATTTCACTCATTTGAATTTTTTAAACTGCATGTTTGGACATATTGTATTATTTTTAGTGACCACCCAGTCCATAAATGGTCACATGGCCCTCAATGCAATGAACTAATTGTTATTATTTGGAATATGATAATTAATACTTATTAAGTTTGTTCATATGTTGGAACCACCATTTACAAATTGTAACTGTCTGTGATTTATTTAATTAAGACCATTATAGTAATCTATTCCTATCTAAAGATGAAACCACACATGGGAATAGATAGGGAAAAACTTCAATGCTGGCATTTATTATAGATTATCAGGCACGTAGCTAGGGGCATCTCTGGTTGCCTACAGCATTGAGAGGGTTAAATGGATTCACTCTTACAGTAACTGTACTATGTTTATGTTTTGTCTAAAAAATAAAGATAGCTAGGAAACTGATGTAGATGCATCTGCATATCTGGGTATCTATAGACTTATGCCTATTTTGGTTAACCCGGTTATTTAATATGTAGTCCAGCCTGTTTAAGTCTTTGTTAGACTTTGAATGTTTGATAACACGACACGTGTTTTCAGCGACTTATTTATTCCATGCCGGATGTACATGAGTGACCTTCAACCTGTGACCCGGATGTACATATATATTGTTACATCTCCCTTTTAATAAATGAAGCCATTGAAACATTCATAATTTCCAATATACCTGACAATTATTTGAAAATACATGATAAATTACAACTCGTACAAAATACCAATATTACTTTACTAGTATCTTTTCTATTCAGGTTGAAGGTGTATAATTACAACATCTAATGTAATCATTGACATATGAATAATGTTCCGAACCATATTAATGATATTTTGATTAAAGTTCAAATTATACTCATTGGCAGCTGTCAAATCAATATACAGTCTGAATTCCTCGCTCCACTTTTTCCAACATTGTGGCAAGTCGGGTACATGAAAGTCTAATTGATCTAGGGTTCTCAAATTCGAAATCACGGGCTTCGATTCAGCGTGTCTGCGTTCTGCCATAGTTCTCGCGTTTATACGTTCAATATGTTTACTTCTATATATATGTATATGTGTGTTTTATTACACTTGTATTACGTGCTTACCCCAGTTCTGACACCATGTTTTTGTTAGACTTTGAATGTTTGATAACACGACACATGTTTTCGGCGACTTATTTATTCCATGCCGGATGTACATGAGTGACCTTCAACCTGTGACCCGGATGTACATATATATATATTGTTACACAGCCTAGTTCTTATCCATGTTCCAGAATAGATGTAGTTGTTACCATGGTTATGGGTTTTATTTGTTCCCTGTGATAACTTCAATCAAATTTTGGCAATTTAACAAAGGCACTGTGGCAAAAATTTCAAAGGTTTATGCTATAAGAAATTAATTGACAAACCAGATACTCAGTTAATTGTTATTATCCAAAACATTTACTGACAATTTCTGATTGTTTCTACTCAAATATTCGCCATGTTTATATCTCACGATATCACCTCAGATTTGAAAAATATTGACCAAAGTATTTTACATAATATGCGTCATCGTGTCAGTAATACACACATTATTATTGTTTATTCATCATTTATAGATAAATAATATCTATGTAATTCCTAATAAGTCTTGCTACAGTAGCTTTAATGTTGTCCGGTGATCCTTGTATAACATAATGTTTGGGTAATTTAGAGAAGATATTTTACCTATATGTTTTTCTATTACACTTGTTCAGTACATCTACATCTCATTACCGGTATTTAAATAGGTATGGAGCTTTGTAAAGACAATCATTAATCATAACTTTATCATCTAATTTAGAATTGAATACTTTATAGAATGTCGAGATTGCAATGCGTAAGTATTTTTCTCAAGAGTAACTGAGAAAAATAGTGATTTTTGCTTTCAAAATTAATTACTGGTGTCAAATGTAGAGTATTACGCAAAATAACCCATTTTATTCATCCATCCCATTGGTTACCGGTATATGAAAAGTAACCTGCTTGTTACTCATGATCATGTCTCCTCTGGTTGCATCCAGAAGAAGAAGAGTTAACAGCCTGTGGGCTATTTGGTGCAATATACACAACCTTGTATATAGTTGTATTCTCCATCATTGAATGTCATTATTGTGTATTATTCCATTATACCATAAAGATGGAGAGAAGTGTTATTGAAGAATTCCATGTTTTGTGGATCACAAGGACAGTCCAATCAAGATATTTGAAGCAAAAACACAAAACTCGCATTATAGTGGGGTTTTTTTAAAGCATACCTTGTATATTATTTTAATTTTATTTTTTTACATAGTATTAATATTATGAACAAAGTTTCTAACATTAATACTTAAATTTTTGTTATGTATTTTTTAGGACAATATAGTTTTGAACTATTAAGTGTTAATGAGATTAATATCACACCTGGTATACATTAAAATATTATTTTAAAACTTAATTTGCATGCCATTTTGAACTAATTTGGGATAAATTATCTTGAATTTGTCTCGATTTAGTTATACATGTATTCATGTTTTTGTTTTTTTATTCTGAATATTAATCTAAAGCTGTTGTATTATGTATGCAAATATAACATCAAAATAGGGCCATATTACATGTGATTACCTTCTTGGCTTGAAATTGTTACTTCTCGGTTAACAAATTGCATTCAAAATAAGAAGTCTTGGCAAATTGTGTATAAAATATTTTTTGAAATAAAAGTATTTTCTTTAAAGTTTGTGTTGTTATTGCGTTTATCAAAATATGAATTGGTGGTTATGTATGATTTTATGCACTGTGCTTTTCCAATAAGAGTTCCATTTCACAATTTTGCATTTGACTTGAAAGTTTTCATTTTCAAATTTGAATACGTATTTCATGTTTTCTCACCGATAGATTTACAATATAATAATAATAATAATAATGAATAAATGGATAAAGCAGTGCCACCAGGTGATCAGTTGTTTATTCATCGGGTCACCACCATGACCTAACACTTTTGATTTGAGTGTTCTGAAAGGCTGTAAGAGGTAGCTGTGGTAGCCGAAATTATGAATGAAGACCCAGAAATTAAGGTTTCTTCACCGATACTACTCGGTAACCAACAAAGGCAGAAAGAACAATAATGGTGTTATTACCAAAATCTCACATACAATTGGGGTTTTAAGTCACTTTCAAGATTTGTTCACTTCTATCACGACTTGTCAGTTTAGGGCAGGAGGAAACCCGCAACATCCGTAGCGCTGAATGTTGCAGTAAAC
>JAUTBT010042111.1:0-17077 GCA_032361225.1 Lepetodrilus schrolli | reverse complement strand
GTAGAACAGTTGGACTTCAGAGCCAAGGTTCCAGGTTCAAATCCCGCCCCGGGGGCCCGGCATCAATGTTTGCGAAAATTACCTTTCTGACGCAATATTGATAGGATGCGATGTCTGTAAAGTGGCAATGCACTTATCATCCTTGGTCTTGTCAATACCAGCCGATGCTCGCAGGTTTACTGCAACATTCAGCGCTGCGGATGTTGTTGGTTTCCTCCTGCCCCAAACTGACAAGTCGTGATATAAGTGAAAGACGCCAAAATATGCCTTCATTTGCATATGAGGAAATGATGAGAAATTCAATAAGGAGGTAACAAGGAAATGGATACTTAAATACTTGGTATAGCAGCTAGTACTCGACTTATCCGACATTATACCGCGTATTACAGCAAAACCACTGAGTATGTAGATGTAGTTAACCCTTTTAAGCACAATGACTGATAGACCAGTTGTTTAATTTCAAAACCTACAACCAGTAAGAGTTCAGCCCTATGACGTCACCGGGCCTTACGTAGCCAGGTCTCTAATAGGTAAAGGGTTAAAGACCAAATATATTTATCAAATATTGTAATTAAGGCGTATTGCTCATCTTCGGAACCATAAACGTATCACAAATATTCGATGTATACTAGTAGTCTCTAGATTATAGTTATCATATATAGCCGTGAAGTGATAACACGGGATTGTTTCCCTATTGAAGTAGGTATCAGTTTGATTAGCCCTTAATAAAACACGTGTCATATTTGCAAGGCGTGTACGAGTTCAAAGCCATATCGATGGCACTTATCAGAAGTGTTTACGGGAGACAATTATGCAAATTAGTCACGTAAATCTCTGAAGAAAGAGAAAATACCTACAGACCAGTGATAACGGCACGTGGGTCAAACCGACCTATGACCAATTAAAACCTGTGGTAAAGATTAAAGGACTCCCGTTAACTCAATTAGACGAAACGGTTTCACCTTCGCTAAATTTGGAAAACAATGGTATTGCATATGTAGCGGCGTTTTTGAAGTATATTAACACCCTGATTGGTAATCGACGGGGGAACAATGATGTACAAGTGGTGGAATTTATCAGGTGTTACGTTGTGAGATGGTCGCGTGGAATTCATGACGCAATATTTTTATAAAAATAGTGGTTGAATTTCGTATGCTATTTATAATACAATCATTGAGCAATTGCACGCGAAATGACATATACGTTTACGCACACACACACACGCACAATACATAATTATACATTCGCATATTCTAACGTAGGCCTACTTATTTGTAGTAAATCCTGATGATGTTAGTATTTTACTAATGAAACGTTGAGACGAGTGATTTGATAGTTTTTGATGATTGTATACATTTCTGTCTATTCGTATTTATCTTGTGTGATATCTCGCGTCTCGGTTATAATTATCGTAAATAATATACATGTACATACATTGACTGAACATTATTAAAATGCATTGTATCTGCGTTAAGTGTTATTACGTGCTCAAGACAATCTTATTGTTACGAAATAATATGTAATTTACTAATGCGGGGGTAGAAGGTATTAACTATTGTAAATATATAAATATTAACACATTCTCGTGATATATGAATATTAAGACATTCTCGTGATATATGAATATTCCATATTCTAATCATTAATTTAAAATGCGTCTTCCACATAGATAAATATATTATATATTTATTTATAACAAAGATTGACCCTCTGTATAGTATGGTCGAAATGGATATTATACATATTCACTGAAATGTTCAGTAATTAGTATACTAGTATTCCCTGATAATGTACATTCACTGTAATATGGATACCATAGCGATGCGTACGCAAAACCATGATGGTAACTTTTTTTTGTGGTAACTTTTTTTATTTTCTCAAAACCACCCACGGTGGTACACGAGAAATAACATACATTTATAAAGTGAAAATAAATACGTGCAAAACATGACAGAAGAACTCGTGATGTATGTACGTTACCCTGAACTGTTACTCTGAATGAGTTCGATCACCTACTAGGGTTACCATAATAGCACGTGACCAAACTATCCAAAATTTACCTATGGTTCTACCATGGTTGAACCCACCACTATAAGCCGGTTGAACCATAGTAGATATGTGAGGTTACTTTAATTGAACTATAGTCGAACTATGGGTAGTTCGATCGTCAACCAAACCCTAGTAGGTGATCGAACTCACTCTCTGTGAAATAAAGTAGGAACTATGCATATCTAGTACGTGACCGAATTATCATAGGATGCTATCGTTGTGACGAATTGGACGTCAAATAGTATGGACAAGTCGTTTCACCCACGTTCTGTTCATGTGAACAAAGAAATTGATTTCGTTCTGAGATAAATTTTGATTACAGACCAGACGGATCATATCGCGACGTTCTATTAAGCATCAATACCTTTGCCTGCAATTGCTTCACTGGGTATACTCCAATCTTCTATGTATATACACACTGTACTCCATTGGTCTAAGACGTGTAACAAAATTAATCCTAGCCCCATCTCGTGCTCTTAATTCACACCCCACCTTTGCTATAAGCTGCATTTTCTCGACCGTTGTCGGCGACGCTGTTTGCATGCGTGTATCGAATGCTCAACAAGGAATCCCGGTTTTTCCTCTGTTGATAATAGTTCTTGGGAATTAATTTACATGTATATGTTACGAAGTAATTACCATACTCGTTGTTTGTCTACGATTTCCATCGTCATACGAATCTAAAATTCCCAAATTGCGACGTCAAAAGAAATGCCATGACATATAAGACACTATATAATCATTTTACTGAAGGCAGCCTACCATATACTATATGAAGACTAATTATATATAAACTATGTACATGTTCTGGCTGTATTACCATTTCGCCACATCCCCATACAGGCGCAAACAAGTTGAGAGTAACATTATTGAAGCCACCAACAGCAGAACAAAATAATAGTAATTTAATATATGTTAAATGCATCTGCTAGCCAATTCTTTTCACATTATGCGGGAAATGGATACAATTTCAATGATATAACGTTTGCCTTTAGTTAAAGACAACTCTGCATATAAACTTCAAAACTGTGTTAAGCACCTTTTTGGGGGGACATTTTATTAAAAAAATTATTGATTTCAATAACATTGATGAATAATATCTCTCAGCTCGATATTTTGTTACCCCATAACTCTAGAGTCTGAAGTCTCATATGAGATCGCGTTCTTCCTGAACTGTCTGGCACAAGCTTGTCGAAATCAATAGTACGTATCATGATACATCACAGGTACTTGCATGTATTGATGTAACAACTTTACGAACCATAATAATTTTATACCGCCAACCCGCTGCAACCATAAATAATGTGCACTGAAAATACCCGAATGCACCGAAATTCTCACAATCCCATTTCGTAATAATACAGATTTAAAGAGGCACACCACGATTTTATTGTCAGTATTATTTCTTAACGCCCGAAACGCATGAGAGATATTTAACGATGATACATAGTTTAGCAAATGATTTTATATACAGTTTTCGCATTAATATTCTGCTCGCATTAATTTCCTGATTTACAGTAGTTGAATAATCGGCATTGACACCAAACTGACAATTCCTCGGTTAATAGAATATTATTATACATGTTTCTCCCATGAATCAAGTGAGCAGAAATGAATGATGCCTCAATCATGTTGGTAATGCAAAATGTAATGAAATACTAGTATGAAAAAATATATAATAATGAAAATCGAAATCGAAATCGAAATCGACCCGGAAATGATATGACAGACATAATAACTGTGTGTATGAGGGGAGTGACACACGTTTAGATAGCCATGAAAATGTACATTATAGAAGCCGATTCATTTAGAAATACAACGTGTTATTCTTCATAGCAACACACCAGGGATAAGATACACTTTATTTTTGAAGGAATACTTGGATGCAATCTTGGAGCTTCTTCTTCGAACTTAATTTGTAAAATATAAGGTTAACAGATTTATTCAATTAAATATGCAAACACATTTATTAATATTTACACATTTACTTGAAACTATATTTTGTCCGCGTGCTGTGTGACTGAAATCGATATTACAATAGTTTCTACTATTATGTGATAAATAGAATCTCGCATTCGTGTTCATATATTACTGAATTTATTAAACTCATTGGCAAAAAATGATGTTATGCTTCCCCCACCTCGTCAAGTCAATATGCTTAATGTCATGACGTAACTTATGGTAATCATGTTCTTATTTTTTATTTAATTGTTTTTATGTAGTCATGTTGTTATAATTTTGTATTCTGGAACATTTCACAGGGTTGACAACAATGAGTACACAATTCATGTACATGCATTTTCCGCGCAAATAATGATGCAATAGTCATGATCAAGTGCAATTGTACTCATTATCAGTAAAGACAACCATGATATCATTTATTACACATCTAGTAACGAGAAGCTATGTTCACTGGCAGAACTATTACACATCTAGTAACGAGAAGTTACGTTCACTGGCAGAACTATTACACATCTAGTAACGAGAAGCTACGCTCACTGGCAGAACTATAACACATCTAGTAACGAGAAGCTACGCTCACTGGCAGAACTATTACACATCTAGTAACGAGAAGCTAAGCTCACTGGCAGAACTTTAACAGATGTGTCTCACATCTAGGTATGATGTAATACATTTGGGATTTTTTCACTCGATATTGTATTAAATTATATCGTCTAATATTCAACTTCCAGTCTGGCAACGTATAGTGTATTGATATTAGTTTGCATTATACCTTGACCTGGATATCATATACTTGGATTAATAGAAATATGCACCATATGTCACAACCGTTAAAGAATGCATGTTGATAGTATGTTTAACCAAATGTACTACGCAATAAATATTATTTATTAAATTACATGTTTAGAAATCGATCATGTCCATATGTAGGGCATTGATGGTTTTGGTTGTATGTGCAGAATGAAGATGCATGACAAGACCGTGTTGAGCACAGGATGAAATCACTGAATGGAATGTTACAATGGATACGCCCTGTCCAGATCATTATTGAAATGATGTTTTTTTTTCTTTTTCTTTTTCTTTTTTAATTATTATCTGTAATTACATGCATCATAAACCAATTGGTGTCGAATAAACGCATAGATAACTGAACATACCTAATGCACTAATTATTGTTCTATAAATATATACAAGCATATCTTAATATTATTAATGCGTTTTAACAATTGCTATCGAATAAACGGATATGCCTAAATAATGTTTAAGGAACTTTCTTGAAATGTTATATAAAGTTTAACTAATTAATCAAATCATAGTACGAAGGAACATGTACGGCTCAAGAATACGACTGACCGGCTAAGTGAAAATAAAATTTAATACATAATTTGTCTATACTGTAGTTTATGTTTACTAACGCTGGGATTGTTTAGTGGATGACATATGTTAGTTGACATTAATTGGACATTGGACATTGAATATCAAATCACAGACTAAAATTAGTGTGATATAGTGTGATAATCGATATTTCGATATTGGACATTCGACTTTTTACATGCTATCGATTGTTATCGTTTCCGCACTGAGCACGACATTGGGTAGTCTTCGACCATTTATCGCCTGGAATGATTGTTATGGCAATAATAATATATCGCATATAATATTTAGTGTGCTACGCTGGTCAAGGCAACCGTATGGTGTTTACCCAAACAGCAGCCTATACATACAGCCGCCGCAGCAACACCAACAGTCGGTCCGATACAAACATTACATGCCTGTGAAATTCCATCCCCTGGTAATTCCCATATCATGTGTTGCCTTATTTCCAAGGATACTGCAAAGGAAGTATTCCCAAACTACGATGAGCATAATATTAATATTACTGAGGTTACCGGAGGTATGATCAGTTTTGACCAGCTGTGTCCGCGAGGTGGTTAATATATATTTACATACAGCTGCCTCAGTTATTTTAGCTAGCTCCAACTCAATTCATCTTCTAGAAGATGAAACGTCTTTTGTTCTGGATGTCCTTTAATGCAAATAAGCCCCTGTGGAATATTGCTATCAAGCCTATTTGTTTCAAGTTAAAATCATGTGTTCCTGTACATAAAATTAGGTTAGGGTATCGATTCACAAAGCTCTTATCTACTTCGCTACCGTAGCGCTCTCGTAACGATCTCTTATAAATGGGGATCGTGCATTTACGAGAGCGTCATGTCTCGTATGGGATAAGAAAACTTCGTGAAACGATACCCTGTCAATTAGGTGAAGTGTCAACAAGTATTAATACTATTTATGGTGTTCTCAAGTTCATTGCAAGAAAGAACAAGGGAAACGAAATACCTTGATTTATAGGTATATTAATATAAATGTTGGCATATAGACGTCGCACATACAGTAATTATCCCGGTCATTGACAGTTAACAATGATATCAATGTATATTTATTCCACAGGAATGTTTCATTTTTACTGTAATTGGCAGTGTGGAATGGGATGAGAGATCCATTGAGTTGACATTCCAAACTCAGTGACGTAGAGGCTGAATATGCCTACACCCATAAAGAGCTAATTCAAATGTCTGACATACAATTCGTATTCTAAACCTGTAGTTGCCTCTATTGCGGAATATGACTTATACATGTAATATTAAACTGCATGATGTTATATTTCACAGAGCGTAGCACTATTGCTCGATATATCTCCAGCACTAAGATCGAACGAATGCCCGTCTCAATGTTTGTAATCTTTCCCCGGGACATTGGGCACACGAGCTTATCATCAGTTGCCTGTGACCATATGCATCAATCTGACTGCAATGTCAATCTGACTGCGATGTAAATCTGATTGCAATGTCAATCTGAGTACGATGTCAATCTGACTCCAATGGCAATCTGACTGCAATGTCAATCTGAGTACGATGTCAATCTGACTGCAATGGCAATGTGACTGCAATGTCAATCTGACTGCGATGTCAATCTGACTGCAATAGCAATCTGACAGCGTGCTCTCATTCACTGCATGTACATTGATAAATTTAGTACAGCTTCCAGCCATTATTACTACTTTGATCCATGTTTTGTCCTAGCGGTGTCTCTTCCGGTGACTATTATAGACAATTGTATTCAACGGGCTTATTACTGATCATTTCCCTAGTCCTTTATCGTGTTGAGAGAAAAAACATTTTTTTTCTCGGGATGTTGGTGTTGCAAAATCTATAGTTCAATCTGTAATCGGCTGATACCCATTTTATGCTGAAGGGTCCCGACAAGCAATCAAGTTAGTAATAGGGACAACAAAAGAAATGCACCGTAAAGCTAACAATAACTACCCTCCCTAAGGAGCCAGTAGTAACCAAATTTGTCATATTCAGAACACCTAGTCAGCATAAATGTGGCAAGGCATGTCCAAAGCATTTCTCTGTAGCGTGCATTGTTGTAAAAAGTATATCATTGATGTGTTATTAGTAACATTACCAAGCATAAAGGCACGTGAAGAGTTAACAGCTCTAGAATTGCGCCCAGGAAAAAAGAGATTCAGGAAATATAAACATATTTGGTCAATAAGTATGCACACTAAGATTAGAACAAGTTTAATAGTCATCAAACTGAACTTGTTTTCAGCAATCTGCCAATACAATAGCGTTCGTATCTAATTATAAGAGAAAATATATAATTCAGATTCCATGGATAACAGTACATTGTACAATGTAACAGTACATATGTATAAACTCACGTAGCGCATAGTTATCTAATTTTCAATTCATTAGCACTTAACCTATGGACAGGTACTTTAAATGAAAAACAAATATAATTTATATGGTAGATTTTTCTCATTTACTTGCTATGTACAGCGCTCTAAACAACAATAGTCTAATACTCTATAGTTCTCATAATTTATATAGTTACATATTTTAGGAGATATTCCAAGCCATACATAAACAAGTTCAATGGCGTAGTATGTATCTGTTATAATATTTCCCTTGGGGCATTGCGAAAGTGAGCCTGTGATTGTCTGTGATCTGACTGCGATGTCAGAAGATTGGTTTCAAATCCTGGAAGGGGGAGACGACCGGTCAACGACCGGTATGTGAGGAACGTCATGATCTGTGTGGTATCTTGTGTTAAACATATTTGCGTATTTGGATCAACCAAGCGACATCCCCAGATATATGCATATATCTCCGACCCGAGATTGGTACGATTGCTACGATTGGTAGTTGCGTTGTAGGCTGTATTCGATATCTTCTTGTCCAATGAAAACCATCGGTCTGATTATTACATAACATTCATCCTCATTTTCGTAACAATGTTCGTGATATTTCACTTCCGTAAAGTATTGCTATCGTCGATATTACTGACTGACACCGGGTCTGTGGTTTAGACGAATCACAGCGTTAACCGGAAGGACTTTGTTTACTACATTATTAAATCGAAAAGTACTAGCGACATGA
Organism: Lepetodrilus schrolli; assembly: GCA_032361225.1. NCBI lineage: Eukaryota > Metazoa > Mollusca > Gastropoda > Lepetellida > Lepetodrilidae > Lepetodrilus > Lepetodrilus schrolli. The sequence goes on along the minus strand of JAUTBT010042111.1, from coordinate 8,618 downwards.
TGCACACAGTGCATGTATTCTAGTTAAACGTAGATATTTAAAATTTAAATTTTAAAAAAAGGTATAGCTGGGAGCCATTATTACTACTATGCCGATCCAGACGATGGGTAAGTCTGGTCTGGTTCATCATTCGACGAAACCAATAATTATGGCCAAAAAAAAGTAAATTAATTTGGCATACCACTGTTTATTTTCCTTATCATATAATAAATACTGTTATTTTGATATATTGATTTTGCAAAACTGACATTTTAATCTGTAATCGGCTGGCGTCTCTTTATACTGCAATATCAAATGATTCATATCGGCAAATAACCAGTGTGTGTCAATCATGACCGGCGAAAAGGATTGAAAAGTCAACAACTCCCCTGGCTGAGATGGATCTATCCTCCCGATACCAAGTAGTAATTACGCTACCTTCGGTCAGAGACCTTGGAAAATATCCGGATCCAGAGCCGAACAGATATAAGGAGTATCAATCGACGATATAGTTCCCATTCGCACGAACCACGTGAGCACTATCGTGCAATTACAAGGAATTTCATGTTTTACCATAATTGCTTACATTTATCTCAAGTATTTACTTCGTAATGTGTCTGAAACATGCACTCAATTATCGTACAGTTAAAATGCAAAGATCGCAAATTGCGTATTGAGCCGATTTGAAAACCAGAAACCGTCTCAAGACTGTGAATCGCAACTGACTAGAGAGCGGTGAAGCATAATTCTGGTTTTGTGTGGGACGAAATGGCACAAGAGGCTATGATTTATGGGCAATGAAGTGAAAGTTCGTGTCCTACTTTCGTGCCCAGTTGGTTTAATAACGAAGCATAGTGGTATTACTTATATTATTCATCTCGTATCTTCAGTCAGTCATCACACGAAGGAAATGTTCGTGACGTTTATTTGTCACAACGCATACTTATTACACGTTAATATCATTTCATTACGCGTAAACATTTCGATCAATTAGAGATTGATTTAAGATTACGTAGTATATCATTCACTAGATGTAATACAAACTAGATTACGCGTAATGTAAATTTTCCATATTCAGAACTGATATCTTTACGAGTAAAGTTATTTGTGATATTACGCGTAACCATAAATCAATACATCATAAACCAATCTCTGGCGTAATAAAATTGGCATTAATAAATGAGAGCTTGGTAAGAGTTTGCATTGTGATCATGTCCGCTCAACATAGACGTCATTGGTATCTATTATTTCATAATCCACGTCATAATTATATTTCTCGGGATTGTTCGGCCACACCCTTCCCACGGCGAAGAATTCCACTAAAATGTCAGTATGCGATCCTCTATCAGTGGGTACAGGACTACGTTTACGTCTGAACCACAAATAGTGAAATACACAGGCGGGCCAGGTAATATATAATATAATATATATTAAAAACATCGATATATCAGTTCATAGTATTACTGCTCGTAATTAATACCATCGATCATGAATGGTTATTGCAGTTAATTGTACAGGAAATTAGCCGTACCTTAATTTTAATTTTAATATACATACACATAATACATGCACACATGTAAAGGGCACAATGCAAATAACTCTAACAGATCTTCTCTATGTAGAGGATGTAATTAAGATACTGTAATTGAATATTTTTAATTGTTATTCAATCTCGGACTGGCAAACGTATAATGTATAATGTATAATGTATTTTCACTAGCTAGTGAACATCCATGGATTTTAGAATAAATCAGTCTTGTAAAAATGTTAATAAGAATGTCTTAATAAGTATTATTATGGGATTAAATACAATTACATTCCATGTTATAATTAGGAGATGCATATGTCGTAATGTATAGTTTCAGGAATGTAAACGGCATGCAATAATAGGGAACATCATTTAACACCCACATCGTTGGTTAAATTAATGGCGGGATAATGATGACACATAAAGATTTTTTTGGATTTTTTTTTTAATTGGGGTTTTAAGTCGCTTTTAAGATTCTGACACATATAGATAAACATACACCTAATTATTGCGTTCTACGGTAAGCAAAAACATGTTTTTCAAGCACTACACGTATACGGTAATTCACATAGCATCCATTTGATTTTTGGAAGAGAAAACAAATGCTTTCGTATATTTTGAGGAACGATCGATTTCCTCTGCTTGTACTTCAAGAAGATAATTAGTTTTTCATAATAGGAGTCTAAGTACTAATCGTAGGAAGAAATTTTCCAATTAGCCTTCAACCTTGTGAAGATGTATAAATTGATTTGTGTTGTGATAGACAAAGAAACCAACATTAAGGCGATTTTACACACACATATAATGTTTGTCATTCTGTACTCTTTAAAGCAGAATATTTTGATTTGGTCTCGGTATGTGTATAGGTCGTCAAACAAGTGGAGTTATTGAAACGTTGAGTATTTGGATCTTGCTCTTGTAAACAGCTTCAAAATATACTTTAAACTCTTTGATGCGTTCCCACGTTTTATCATGGAAGTATTGTAAATACAAGTTCATTAGGTTTTAGAACATCACGCCATAACATTGGCACCAATTTCCGATTCGTTCAGTGTTTAATCTTTTATTTCAGATAATAGATGACGACCATGTCATTCACGCTGACTATCACTACGCTAGTTCTTTTGTCAAAGACATTGAAGGAAATGTTTTTCGATTTTTGATTCCGATTCTTATTTATTTATATTATTTGACCATATTTCTTCATATATAGAAGGCGCAAAGAAGGCGATTCATGCATGTTGTGCACATTTACAGAGAATGAATAGGTACCGCGTGATCGAGTGTATATTAGACCAAACATGCAAGCTGTAGGCAATGTATTGTATTTTATTGTCTTACTCGTGTCATCGGCACCTGATCAGACCAGACTGTAGCATGAAGGTATAACCATTGCATAATCTGTTTGAATCCTTATACAATGTTGTTGACAATAGATATTTGTATATTCCCAGCTGCTAATGTGAGCTCTAAGACTAAGTCTGCAAACGAAGTCCTTCCTTACGATGAACGGCTTGCACAGTGACTGGACTGCAGTTTCTAGTGTATTCGAGTCTGGACTGCAATGCCTCCTAATCTGGACTGCAGTGTCTTCTAGTCTGGACTGGATATTATAGTCTGGACTGCAGTGACATAATCTGGACTGCAGTGTCTTCTAATGTGGACTGGCTGTTCTAGTCTGGACTGCAATGCCTCCTAATCTGGACTGCAGTGTCTTCTAGTCTGGACTGGATATTCTAGTCTGGGCTGCAGTGACATAATCTGGACTGCAGTGTCTTCTAGTCTGGACTGGATATTCTAGTCTGGGCTGCAGTGACATAATCTGGATGGCAGTGTCTTCTAATCTGGACTGGATGTTCTAGTCTGGACTGCAATGCCTCCAAATCTGGACGGCAGTGTCTTCTAGTCTGGACTGCAATACCTCTTAGTCTGGACTGCAAGGGCTTTTCAAGTTGAAGAACTCATCATAATTGAAAGGACTGGCTGATACATTGTATGTACATTCTTGTTTCACCCGATCATCAGTATCAATCGACAGGTGACTTTGCGCACAACAAAACGTATCGAAAACCTGTCGACTAAAACGACACTGTAATTATTAATCAACGTCGGGAATGTTCAAGTGAAGTATGCACTTTTAACTCCGAGGATTTCTCGGAAATGGTCCGTCGGAGTTTCTAAACAGTGCACCTTGTACGTTGAAAATACAACGAAATAGCTCACTCTGTTGGAGCGACATTGTGCGCTATGTCACGGAACTTCCGAACAAATCACGACTGCGTCAATTGGTTAACAAGGCATACTCTCATGAAGTTGCGAGACGATAACCTTTTTGTGAGTGGTGTCGATTGATATAATACGAGGCCAACTATTAAAAGAGCCTCGCTTAAGGGGAGTCTTGAACCAACCATGCTGAATAATCCGACTGCAAACAATTTCTGAAGCAGCGACTAACTCCTGAACCAGCGAAATATTTAATTAATGTTATCGATATCAGCTACCACTACACTATTTGGTATACAGTGTTTATTAATTTTCCGGTTCGAGGTGTTCGCTAAATAAGCCACTTTTAAGGCTTCCGCTGTGTCAATATATTATTATAACAGCATTTATATGTATGTATATTTTATTTGAGTGTATATGTGATGCATTGGTCTTATAATGCATACGCTGATACTTATTATAGAAGGTAATTAATTAGGTATTGTTCATAGGTTTTATAACCAAATATGCTATAGGTTAATCCTTCGTGAGTTCGATCCCAAATATTTTTGCAGCATTAACTATCGGTTATCGGCAAGAGAGTCGACAAGAAGTACAATACAACATGTTGTAGTGTTACTTTCTAATTCATTGACTGTTTACCATCTACATCCAGTTGCCTTCAGCAGATCCATCTCGGTATATCAGATAACTTATCGCTTCGTTAGCACTCTATATCTAGTCGTAGTTTTGGTGTGTGTTTTTGTTATTTGTTACCTATTCAGTCTTGCAACCGTTAGAACGGTTAGCCTATTTGTTTGGTTAGATAGAGATTAAACTTTGTCTGGAAAAACAGTTGAAGCACGCACTAATGTTCATGGATCATGTAGGGTAGCATGGTGATGTATAGATTCTGTTTCAATCCCCATCAATCTCTTCCTGTTTATCTGATTTGTGCGTGCGTGGGTGTGCGCGCGTGTATGTGTGTGTGTGTATGTGTGTGTGTGTGTGTGTGTGTGTGTGTGTGTGTGTGTGTGTTTGTGCAATGTGTGTGTAATATCCTACAAAAATAGTATAGTAACGAATGGCGGATTCAACATACGTTACAGATTCAGATTCAGATTCATTTTAATTCTCTAAACCACCTATACGGTGGTACATGAGATTACATATTAGAAAATGCATAAATAAATAACATACATGAACAAGACAGGGGGAGAAAATATAACTGGTATTGTATGTTTTAATAGCCATACTATTTGAATAGTAAGAAGACGTGATTTAAGTATTTAGATAAATTCTTTAGATCGGGTGTTTTGTGCAAATTCATAATACGGTTTGTGGAAACGGGCTTTGACCAACTTATATAATTACGTAAGTTCTAAGGTGGGCGGGGGATTCACATTGAAATAGGCAATGATGTTCGTCCGCTACGGCGGGTGACGTACAGTGTCTACATGTTCGGTATGAATGTAGCAGGCAACACAGTGCCGGTAATATCCTACGAAAATAGTATAGTTACAAATGTCACATACCACATACGTTACAAATGAGATCATTTTCAGTTGGTTATACTTATGGACTAAGCTAAGTTAAGTTTTCGTTTTCTTAACGTTGTCGAGTTGATAATCACGATTCAAAAATGTTATATCATTTACATGTAGATGCATGCCTTAATGTAAGCGCCTGCCTCTGTTACAATAGGTAGCAACAGTATGTGATGAAAAATATAGAATGTTATTGGCAAATATTGAGTAGTATATGTAAATGTTAGGCCTACATAGCATAAACAGAAGCGACTTTGTGGTACGATATTTGAATCATAAAGATGTCAAACTTCGGTAAGGAAAATGAATCTACAATGTTTTAAATTCTCGCGAGATGTCCATACCTTCAGCTGCCCATACCTTCATATCGACAATAATACTAGTAACCTTCGTATCATAAATGCCAGACAGATGTGCATTCCATCGACTGTGCTACGAAGACCAGGTGCTGAGATGTTCTGTGAGCACTTGATACAACCACCGACTGCCGACAGATCTTGGCAGACATAGGAACTCATTATGTCAGGGCCCTGTTCCACAGAACGATCGTAGCGCTACTATAGAAAGTCGTAAGATGCTATACATGTATAATATATCGAATTACGACTCATAACGCTATGACCGTTCTGTGGAACTTGAACCAAGCTCAGATTTCTAAAAATAAAAGTTAACAATTGGAACTGCGGTTTTCTTTTCTAGAAATTCAAATTGCTGAAACTTAGACTTTAGTGTCTAAGTTTGCTTTGACAAATCGGACACAGAACATATACCGACAAAATGCCTTTATTTATTGAACAATAAATAAAATTAGCTCAGCACATACTCTGTAATTAGTATATCGTTCATTCTCCATTCAGCAGCCTAATGAAGTGGTATTATTATTGACTATCAGACTTATACTCATACATTATTAGATGCATGAAACCATTAACTAAAATTGCACCTAAACTGACATATATTTCCCCTTCCAACAAGTTATGGAAGTAGTCCAGTTCAGAGGCCCAAAAGTAAGAGGCATTGAGTATGATTATAGAGGATCTAGAATTTGTCATAATACCTCCGAGTCAAAGCATAAAAAACCCACCATGTCTCCTTGTCCCCGGTCCAGTATACTCATTACTATTCTCATAATTAGTAGTAGTAGTAGTAGTAGTAGTGGTGGTGGTAGTATTAGTAGTAGTTGTTGTTGTAGTCGTAGTAGTAGTAGTAGTGTTTTTGTTTGTTTGTTTTTTAATTTAGGTTTAGAGCCGCTTTCAAGATTCTTTCACTTATATCACAGGAGGAAACCTGCAACATCCGTAGTAGTAGTAGTAGTAGTAGTGGTGGTGGTAGTAGTAGTAGTAGTTGTTGTTGTGGTTGTAGTCGTAGTAGTAGTAGTAGTAGTAGTAGTGGTGGTGGTGGTAGTAGTAGTAGTTGTTGTTGTGGTTGTAGTCGTAGTAGTAGTAGTCGTAGTAGTAGTAGTAGTAGTAGTAGTAGTAGTAGTAGTAGTAGTAAAGTGAGTTAGCTAATTAGTTATAAATGTAATGTGTATTAGTTATTATTATTAATAAAAATAGTTATAACGTATTGATATGCCAGATTTAAGCAGTTCGAAAGAAATTACCAACATTGTGAAAACATTCATATTAAACGAGGGTCGACAGTTACGCATCACAAAAGATTACCAGAATTATTAATTATCATAGTGAAGCATAAATAAATGAGATTTTCATATATCTTAAGTGTATTTGCATCTCGTACTTTTAACACCTTATCATACATACTTGGTGCGATAATACGCGTGTATGTAAAACGTATTACAATTTCATTTGGAGGGGTATAACTTGCGAGTTCTATGTCACGAGTGCATGCATCTATCATGGCCCTCGTCTATACAGATGACTGTTGAAAGCCTTGACAGGTTTGCACGAGCAGAGTATATATATTCAGAACGGTGCTTCATCTATAGCGAATGGAATCTTTTCAGCTCTCGAGTGATTTGACTGGCAGGAGATATTCGTGTAATACATTAAATCATAAAAAAAATTAACGAGCTTAAACTCTAACGAATTTAACGATTTGCTTTTGTAAATTCCAGCCACTTTGTTTGGTACGCCTTGCCTTGTATTTATCTAAATGTCAGAAAGGTCATGATCATTTAAGAATACATTAGTGTTGATGTTACCATATTTTTTAGTAATTCCTAGTCGGATACCGTAGAATACATAGCCGATTCCCCTCCGTTTCATATATCCAGACCTGCATTGCCATTGGGAGTTTACTTGTTTCTCCTGGTCATTTGTGTTCGAACCAACTAATCACCGATAGTTAATACCGTACATGACCATATATTACTGAGATGTATAGAACGATAACCTCAGATTTATCTGTTTTCAGTTTTAACATGTTCTGGTGTAGCCATGACTGATTGTGGGTCAGACAGTATTCGATGTGTTACTGCCGAACATTGAACCTCGACATCCTTGGCTTTAAATGGCTGTCGTGTGCTTGGAACCCGTGGATCACGATGCCGGGCATTGTCCGATGATCTCATCGAGAGATTGGGTGTACATTACAGACATCTTAGGGGCAAAGACCGACCTATGTTGTAGAATGTACTCCATCAAAGAACTGGGGCACGAAAGCTTTTATATTTATCAGCTACCACTACAGCTAAATACTATTTTCATCTCTGTCCGCTTTCAAGTCTAGCCTCGAATCCTATCTGTCCCCAAAGTACCCTAAAAATAATAATAAACAAGCACTGTGTGAATATTAAAATTGATGCATTACAAGTGGACATATTAGTATTATTATTATTACTAGTAGTAGTAGAAGTAGTAGTAATAGTAGTAGTAGTAGTAGTAGTAGTAGTAATAGTAGTAGTAGGAATAATAGTAGTAGTAGTAGTAATAGTAGTAGTTGTTGTAGTAGTAGTAGTAGTAATAGTAGGAATAATAGTAGTAGTAGTAGTAATAGTAGTAGTAATAGTAGTAGTAATAGTAATAGTAGTAGTAGTAGTAGTAGTAGTAGTAATAGTAGTAATAGTAGTAGTTATGATTTACAGATTCCCATTTAACTGTAAACATGAGGTATGTTAAACGTATACAATCGCATATAGTTGACCTACTTAATGGTCAAAGAAATTAATTATTACATAGTACATATTCATTTTAATTGACTGCATGTTCTGCCAATTAGTGTCCATGATGTTATTGATATTTCCACATTTCATTAATCTTTTGGACATATTTTAATCAATACTAGCATATCAGTAGTCTTACATTTAAACATATAAATAAACTAGCTCGTCTAATACAAAGATTATCCCTAAGTGCAGGATATAGACGATATCTAAAGACACTCGGTTAATAATCTCTTTA
>JAUTBT010042100.1:0-17083 GCA_032361225.1 Lepetodrilus schrolli | reverse complement strand
GCAACATTCAGCGCTACGGATGTTGCGGGTTTCCTCCTGCCCTAAACTGACAAGTCATGATATAAGTGAAAGAATCTGGAAAGCGACTTAAAACCCCAATATAAAAAAAATAAAAATTATTATCTTGACAGCGACTCTAAAACCCAATTTTTTAAAAACAACAACAACAAATAATTTCATCTTCAGATCTCAGGGGGAAATCATGGGTATAACAGGACTTTTGCCATTCCTAAAGAAGATACACACGCCTGTCAACATCGGTCAGTTTGAAGGTTGCACAGTGGCAATAGATGCATACTGCTGGCTACACAAAGGAGCATTTTCATGCGCAGACAAACTAGCAATGGGGGAAGAAACTGATCAGTAAGTACTTTCTGCATTAGCACGTTAAATGTTACTTTTCCACCACCTAGAGATTGCTCAGAACATTTGTAACTACAATATTGATTGCAAGTCAGGTTTTTTGGACCAGCTACAAGTGTAAGTGTGTTGAAATGAAACACTTTTGTTGCTACAATAGTATTCTAGCTATAGTGACAAATGTGTAATGAGCACCCAAAGTTTTACTTGCACTCATTGTAGCTACAAGAGTTCTGAGTAATGGTGCACAGATAATCATGATATTTGTATTGATATGCTTCGCTGGATATCGGTACATTTAAGATATTAAGAATAAGCAATTTGCTTTCACAACAAAGGATTCAAAAACAGATTATTCCTCAGACATGTCAAAAATGAATTGGATGTAATTGGAATTCTTACTCAATTTTACTTTATTTGTGGTCTGCAAATTTTAAATAACTGTTGGTTTTTATTTTAATTTAATTGTACTCTGATGTATCTCGTTCATACAAGATGGAAACACAACCTCAGCATAACCTAGTTTGCATATCTGGTAATTAAGCTAACATTATCGGGGTGAGAAGTTCCCATTCGCCTGGCGGCCCGATCCATTTCTCTGAATGTTTTGTTATTTATTTCATTATTCGGGCGAGTACGTTTTAATTATATTCAAGGTTTGCTAAATTACTGGTGCAAGACTATATTTGACTTACTGGTTCATTTTCAGGTATGTATTTTACTGTATGAAGTATGTGCATTGTCTGGTGAAAAAGGGCATCAAGCCAATTCTGGTTTTTGATGGCTGTCATCTGCCCTCAAAGAAAGCTGTTGAGAAGACGAGAAGAGAGTATGTAGAATCAAACATGTACCGCAATTACCCTAATAATTATAACCCAGTAATAGTTCGAACACCTAAATTAATTGCCGAATTTCTTTTTCCCCAACCCTCACAATATGAACATGACCAATTTCTTTGAATCGTTATTTCCTAATTATTCGAACACAATCTTTTTTTTGCAAAACCTTTTTTTTAAAAATAATATATATATATATGTTTTAAATCCTTTATTTATTTACCATTTCATCTACAACCATATTTTGTACTTTGGTTGTCCCTAATTATTGGAAAACAGATTTAAATTTGTGTATTTTTCTAATAAATCGAACAGCTACAAATTTAATTATTTTATCCTGTACGAGAAATACACACAATTTAAGTGCAATGAAATATAGGTCCCAAGAGGTGTCTAATGAATTGTTTATGTACTGAGGACTGACAATCCTGGGATTCAAACCCGAGTTTCTGGATTGTGAATCCCAACGTTCTACCTAATGATTCAAAGGGGTAATATTACATTTTGAAAAATGTAAAACTACTATAACACACTAGCTTGTTCTCTATTTGTCTGTCAGTACCAGCCGGTGCTTGCGATTTACTGCATCATTCAGTGTTACGGATGTTGCTGGTTTCCTCCTGCCCTAAACTGACAAGCTATGATTTAAATTAAAGAATCTTGAAAGCAGCTCTATACCTCAATTTTAAAAAAAAAAATTTAAAAAAAAAATCTATTTATCTTTTATTTCAGGCGAAGAGAGTTGAACAAGAAGAAGGCCGCTAAATTTCTGCGTGAAGGGAAGCGAACTGAAGCTAAGGAGTGTCTACAACGATGTGTGGATATCACCCCTCAGATGGCTCTACGATTAATGAATGTCAGTACATTTATTTTGTAAATACTGTAGATCCAGAAATTAATGTGACCTGAAACCCACAACATCCATAGCGCTGAGCATTGGCTGGTACTGACAGACCAAGGGATCCTGGCATCTATGTTCGTGAAAGTTACATTTCCGACATGATCATGATATGATGCGCTGTTTGTAGGGTGGCAATACAGTTATCATCCTTGGTCTGTTAGTACCAGCTGGTGCTCGCAGATTTACTGCAACATTCAGTGCTACAGATGTTGTGGGTTTCCTCTTGCCCTAAACTGACAAGCTGTGATATATGTGAAAGAATCCTGAAAGCGACTTTAAACCCCAATTAAAAAACAACAACAAATAAACCACATGAACATTTCACGGTATATGATAAACAATTGATGGATGTTAAGCTGACGATTGGCATTCATTTCTTTATCGAATGTTGTATGAAGTATTTCTAACTGTTCTCCATGTATCACAGCTTTTCAAGATTCAATATCTTCTGTATCTTGACCGAAAACTTGAAAGTCATCGATATCCTTAGGCAGCATATTTTTGGTGTTTGTGCAGGCGTGTCGTGAACTGGGCGTGGACTGTATTGTGGCACCGTATGAAGCCGATGCCCAGCTAGCTTACCTGAATCGCACTGGCATTGCTCAGCTGGTGATCACAGAGGACTCGGACTTGCTGCTCTTTGGCTGCAGTAAGGTAGGCAGAACAGGAAGTGGCTGTGCTACTGTTGGCAGTGGAGGCCCGTTCAGACCTAATGCAGTTACAGCAGCAGATCCCACATAGAAACACATAGATACGTTTAGCTTTAAAACACCGAACTATTGCGCCCATGTACAGCGTATCCCCAATGATCCGCATGGTCAAGACTTTTGACTCACAAAGTAATTATGAAGAGTTACCTCCCTTTGTAACCAAAACCGGAAATAATCTTTACTCATTGTGACCGATATTTAACGAAAGTGTCATGTATTCACTTTCCTGGATGAGCGGTCCGATTAACAAAGAAAGTTACCGTTAGTTCAGCACTTTGGTTGCATGTTTTTACTAAGCGTGATATTTCTTTATTAAATTTTTCACGTTTTCACTTTCTTCGTGATTTGTACTGAACATAAAAAGAAATAACCTACACAACAGGCTCACAGGCTCTCCGTTTAATGTTATTACTGAAAATCATTTCCAAAGTTTATATAAAACCAGTATCACGATACGTATCGGATTGTGAGGTAGACGTATTGTGGCACATCTACTGGTAAACGTAATATCTAGAACCCTATATTACGACTACTTCAGGTTATATTCAAGATGGACTTGTTTGGCAATGGAACACTGGTTGAACAATCTCGCCTCAATGAAGTCCTCCAGATCAACAGTGACTGTTTCACGTTTGACAAGTTCCGCTACATGTGCATACTTTCGGGCTGTGATTACCTCCCTTCATTACCAGGAATTGGCCTGGTTAAAGCCAACAAGGTGTTTAGAATGGCTCGTCAACCTGTTCTTGATGTGGTTTGTATATATTTTGCTTATCATTGTTTGCTACCCAGTTAGCTATGCAATATTTCTTGCCGATCACAGGTCTAATCAGTGTTCACTAAGCTATGTATGCCATCAATCACCAGTCTAATCAGTGTTCACTGAGCTGTTTCCCACCAATCACCAGTCTAATCAGTGTTCACTAAGCTATGTTTGCCACCAATCACCAGTCTAATCAGTGTTCACTAAGCTATGTTTGCCACCAATTGCCAGTCTAATCAGTGTTCACTAAGCTATGTTTGCCACCAATCACCAGTCTAATCAGTGTTCACTAAGCCATGTTTGCCACCAATCACCAGTCTAATCAGTGTTCACTAAGCTATGTTGCCACTAAACAGATCTGTTTGCGCACCATTGTAACAGATGACCATAATGATCCTGGGATTCAAACCCAAGTTTCTGGATTGTGAGTTCAACACTCTATACTGACTGAGTTAAAGGGGTAACTCCACTGGTCGAGACCAGTAGGATCGTCTTATTTCACACATAGATACATAAGCATAAGATGTTTGAATGAACGTGCGATACCACCCATGAAAGCTTGCTTGTTCAAGTGGAATATTATAAGTTACCAGCATGATTTCTAGGGTGCATGGATTTTTAAAACCTGTATGCCCGGAAATCACACCGGTAACGAATTTATCCAAAATCGTAATAGATCTACATACTTTTAAGAAAGCGAACATGCAAATATTTTTCCAAAGTGTCTTTCTAACGTACGTGTCGAGGGCAGCCGTCATGACGTCACAGGGATCATAAGGTCATAACTTTTAACTACGGACAAACCGGGGTGTACAAGTTTTTCCAAGACACTTATCAGCCACTCAATTTCTAGAATCATCACATATATTGGATAATTGGTTATACATGGTCCAGTTCTATTTATGCACAATTCTATTTCATTGTTATAAATGTATCCCTTTTTCAGGAAACGAATGTCACATTTTTCTTGTTGTCAACTACATAACTATGTGCTTTGTTTTTTAAATATTTGTTTTCTCTCTGTTATTTTTAATCAATTGATATAATTTATGTGCCTGGACATTATATTCCTTTCAGATACTGAAAAAGATCCCTTCCTACTTGAAAATGAAAATAGATGTCCCCGACGACTATATTAGTGGTTTTGTGAAGGCTGACAACACCTTCATGTACCAGCTAGTGTTTGATCCTCTGACCAGACAACTGCTGCCACTCAATCCCTACCCACCAGAAGTCGACGCCCACGACCTGCTCTATGCTGGGCCGTATCCTTGTACAACTGCAGCAACACCCACATGTGACTCTTCAAGTGTCAAGTTTAACTCTCTCCATGCTGGAGGCAACTGGAGATGCTCTAAAGAACTGTGCCTGTGCCTAATCCAGCAGGGAGAGGGTTAAAGTACTACAAGTAGATACTGTAATTACCCTAATAATTAAACCCCTCTAATAGTTCAAACACCTAAATTAATTGCTGGAAAAATAAAATTCTGATCCTAAAAATACGAACATGACAATTCTTTTTTAATCATAATTTTCTAATTATTGGCATGCAAAAGTTTCTTCAAAACAGTGTTTAAATATTTTTTTTTTTTTAATATCCTTTATTTATTTACCATTTCATTTACCACCATATTTTGTACTTTAATTTGATCGTCCCTAATTATATGAACACGGATCATTTCAAATTTTTGTATTTATCTAATAATTCGAACAGCTACAAATTTAATTATTTTCTCCTGTTCGAATTATTAGGGTAATTACGGTGTGTGTTTTGCTTCTCAACTAAATATTTTAAACAAGTGAGCTTTTATTTCATGACTTGTACAAGTTCGCTGTTGAAGGATTCAGTCAAAATGTAGATACATAAGTTAGCTCTAGTGTCATCAGAACTTGACTAAGAAATCGGTGTGATTATAATAAGTTACTAAATGTGAAACCAGGGGTGCGTTCAAGCTGCACTACATTTCATTACACTACACTATTTTTCAGTCCATTCACTTCATGCTTTGGGTTTTGATACAAAACACTATGGTGTCCAAACCCGTTATGAAAAGTAGTACTACATATGCTGGCTGAACGGCTGCCATAGCACTACACAGTACTATGTAGTGAAAAGTAGTGCAGCCTGAACACACCCCAGGTGATGTCCAAAAACATCAACTCTAAAAGCAATCTTTAGCTATAATATTAATAGACTGGTCAGAACTTCTGAAATTGTAGAGGTAATTGTAATTTAATGGCAGAAGATGTATTTCCTTGTTTACAACATCCAAAAGACAAAATCTATTGGACGAAAGTGGTATCTTCATTCGTGGGATACTTTAAAATTAAAGTACAATTATGACTATCTAAGTATATTGATGAAAAAAAATATACCCAAAACCTCCTTTAGCTTATTCTACGACGGTTTATTTTCCTGATCTGTACAGTTTCTTGCCAGACGATAAACCTTTACAAATAGCTTTAGGTAACCTTGACGTCTCCACAATGCAGAGGATAGGTGATTTTAACCCAGCCACTTACAAGGTTTGTAGTACAGTAGCCATGGTAACTGCTATAGTGGTTTAGGTGCTGTAGGAATCCTATTTAAGAAGATTAGAGGGTGGGTGGTAGCGCAGTGGTAGAACAGTTGGACTTCGGAGCCAAGGTTCCAGGTTCAAATCCCGCCCGGGGGACCCGGCATCAATGTTCGTGAAAGTTACCTTTCTGACGCGATATTGATAGGATGCGATGTCTGTAGAGTGGCAATGCAGTTATCATCCTTGGTCTTGTCGGTACCAGCCGGGTTTCCTCCTGCCCTAAATTGACAAGTCGTGATATAATCTTGAAAGCGACTCTAAACCCCAATTAAAAAATTCAAAGTAAGAAGATTAGAGCTCGGGTTTTCTAAACCTGAACAGTGTTCATAGTTTCAAATAGTTCACTTTGAAAGTCTGAACATGTTCACTTGTGTTACTCGAGTGCAAAATAGAGTAGCGATAATATTAATAATTATGTGTAAATTTATCTTGGTCCCTAAGTTTAGACATCTACATCATTTGAGATGCCACAATTTTAGCCTAACAGTGAAATTATACAATTTGAAATTTCATTACCAGTATTGCTTCCATAGAAGCAAATTTGACTAAGTATTTTTCATTCATCTTTAACTATGTATATTTCCAGCCCAGGAAGTGCTGTAGGAAGGTACATTCTCTGGATATGCTCAGTATCTGGGACAGGAGATATAGAGTGAAGTCTCATATTGCTGAAAACTCCAATGTTGTATGCAAGAAAACGTCACTGCTTGGGAAAGAAACAGTTGTCAATTCAAACATCTTCTTGGAGAAAAGTCCTGTTAATAGAAAGAGAAAAGGTATTATCTACTGTAGATCCTGAATTTAATGCGACATTTTTTTTCTTGGTTAGTATGAAATTTTGATTGAATTACAAAATTTTAATTAATTTCTGCTTGTATTAATTTCAGGATCTGTAGTATATATTTATATTGTGCCAAACTAGTAACATATAACTTGCATATTGGGGTTGAGATTAGTTTGCAAGTTACTACCTGGCCGAGCAATAAAAACCACACTCTCAATACAATATTTGATATTTACCACATATTTCTTCATTCACTAAACATGTCCCTATGTTGACCTTTAACCTTTATAGTTCCGGACAGTGAAGAAGTGAAGCTGGACGGAGAACTTGTGGTTCTGTACAATGACCACAGAACACAGCCAGAACATGAAGAGCTACCTCCAGGCAAGAAGACAAAGATCGGAGGAACTCTCGCAGACAAGGAGCTGCTTGCTGCTGAGTCTAGCATACAAGATCTGTCTACGTCAATAGCCAGCGCCCCAGCTATCACAGTTGCCGATGTGTATGACATCTCAGCACAACAGCATGAACATAGTTTGAAGAAAACTTCGCCACCAAAGAAAAACAAATTTGCATTGTCTTCAACAAACAATCTCAAGTTCAACCTAAATGCTGTGAAGAGTGAAGTTCGAAGCAGGTAATGAAATTGGTGTATTATTTAAAAGTCGCTTTCAAGATTAATAATAATAATAATAATATATGCATTTATATAGCGCCACATACAGCATTGTTGGTGCTTGGTATGCTTATGGCAGTGGAATTTTTTTAATTATTAAAAAGTGGGTTTTTTTAAAAACAGAAATAGAATTAAAAGTTTGATTCTCTCACTTATAATATCACGGCTTGCCAGTTTAGGACAGGAGGAAACCCACAACATCCATAGTGCAGAATATTATGTTGCAGTAAACTTGTGAGAATCGGCCGGTACTGACAGACCAAGGATGATAACTGCAATGCAGAAGATAATAGGCATTGGTAGCAAAAAAATATTTAAATTCTGAAAACTTCAAAATTTGATGCTAGTGTCTGTCCTTGGTACATGTTGATTGTGACCAAGCCATTAACTTTAGTGTTTTTTTTCTCACCTTTTCCTTTGCAATTAGAACCTGTTAATACCTGATGACATTGCTTAGCTGGAGATTCCTCTAGCCTTCCCTGCTGACCATAAGGGACTTTTTATATGGGTATGATCAGGGGGAAGGATAGAGGAATCTCGAGCTAGTCAGCATTATGCAAATAGATTATTATTATTATTATAATTTAATTATTTAATTGGTGTCAACTTTATATTTAAGATTGGGAGGTTGCATAATTATTTATTAATATGCTAACAGTTTATGTCAAATGTTTAATTACAGATCATAATTAACTGTATATTTTCAAGTACTCAAATCCTTCAATGTTCATACCAATATTAATTATTTTGCAGATATTTTGCTGATAAGGATAATATCCAATTCAGAGAAACATCCTTGAACAACTCGTCCACAAAAAGTAAAGCTGACAAATCACCAACTACTGACAAAGGCATCGTTCTGAACGTATCTTCTCAAGAGAAAAGTTTGGACTCTTGTTTGAACATTCAAAGACACAATGACTCGACATCACAAGAAACCACAGGACAGCCGCGACAGAAACTCAACTGCTCACTGTTCAGCTGGTCCAAGGTCAAAGTTTCACATATCGCAAAGGTTTCCATTGACAGTGATGTATCTTCCATTGATAAAAAAGATACTTTGTATAAATGTCCACGACTTACTGGATCTCAAGTTGTCAGCAGTCGGTGTGCAGACTTTGGCAGTGCCAGTGTTCGTGATGTTGTGGACATAGAGGGTTCTTGTTCAGATGCTGTGTTAAGTTCAGATGTTCAGGTTGTGATTGCTGGGTCATCTCCCATGGCCAGCAGAGAACACTTGGTACAAAACATTGTCATTTCTGATGTTACAAGAGATGAAGCGACCAGCAACTGTCAGAGGCTTAGTTTGGAGGTATGTAATTCAACATCTCAATTTCTAGAACTGCAGGTGGAAGTTTATCCATCCACCTGCTGGATTAGGCACATGAATGGAAAGAGTTAATGTACATAATTTCTAACACATTCTAAAACATTTGAAGTGTTTTCTATTACATTTTCAAATTTACTATTTACAATTTAATTTTATTTTATTAATTTTATTTTATTTAATTTAGGGGACAAATACTGTGGACTGACCCAAATATAAATGTTTCTGTTTTTCAGAATGTTAATGGGACTTCAGAGGAGCAGAATGTCTCTCCACTATTGAATGGTATGCTTACTGCTTTGGCCTGGTCATATTTCCTACTATATTTATTATCATATGTGTATGGAGCTGGAGTATAAGAATCCATCATACTATTGGCAGTCATGTGTGATTGAAAAAGAATGCCCAATGTGCTGAGCATTTCAACCAGAAACGAGACTTTCCCGAGTTTTTGGTCTAAATTTTCAACACCTTGGGTATACTTTTTCATCCCCACATGGCTGCCTAATGATTGGATTGTTTTTCTCCCATACTCAGACCTTCCTATCTATTGGCAGTATAATCTGCAGGAATGTCCAATATATTATATGGATAAGCTGGGTATTAGGATGGAATATGCACATACCTGATAAAAAAGAAGATTTCTGACTGAACTATTTATGAAAATCCATTTTGGGGAATATGTGAGGGTTAACACAAGGGCTTAGGCCATTACCTGGAACAGAGTGCATTATATGCATTATAACACCTGAGGTCCCATATGTTAACTGTCATATATCTCGAGAAAAATAAATACAATATTATACAATTCCCAACATTTCTATGCAGGGATTTTACATTGAAGTTTCGAGTTACTTCCCTTTGAAATTTAGTACGATTATACACTTTACAATTACGTTCATGTTTTCCACAGTAGCACAGTCAGTTAAGGTGCTGGCAACCATACGCTAGTTCAATTCACGGCAATCAAATTTTTATTTCGGAATTTGAACAATTTGTAAATGACAAACACCTGCTCTTCGGCTATTAAAAAGCCTTAGGGCATAGTGTGTTACATTACAACATAAAGCATTTAGCCCTCGAGTAGTTTTATCTCACTCTTCATAATGCACAGTTGACTGGGCTTTATGTGAAAACGACACACGCGTGTTATAGTTGGACTGCACACCATGGAGGGATGTATAAACAAATACCTACTTGTCACTCAGAGTTACAGATTAGCTTATCCCTTGTTAAGTTAATTATGAACGTCCATCGCTAAAGCATTGGGACTTGCAACATTAATTTAACTTGCGAAAGCTAATCTGTAATCCCTTGTAACACAATATTCTTGGAAAATATATTCATACATGCATGACATTTTCTTTGAAATTCCCCAAAACCTGCACCAGATATGTACAATCGCAATATTTGGCAACGGTGGAGAACACAGCCACTGTCACTTTAATTACTAAATTTCAGTCATCTAGGCTTCAATTTTGCAATTTTGATGACTTTTAGTCGTAATTACTCTGTAATTTTTATTGTATCGGCCATGATCCATTGGAAGTTATGGAACAGCAGGTGGACAGCTGATGGAACAGCCTGGATATTTCCTTGAATAAAAGAGTTATAATCGCAAAAACAGCAATTATGTAGTTGCTAGATGCGAATCTATATGTCTGTGCTAACCTTACCCTCGCTCTAATCCTGAATCAAGTAAATTGGCCAAATAGAAGGGGGCCGTGATCTCAACCTATTTGCCCAATATTTAATATGGATATATTTCCAAACCCAATCAATTAACCTTTACTTTCAGGTCAGAGTTCATGTCGAGTGTCAGGACTTTCAAGGATACAGAAGAAACCGACGCCGTGCAAGAATAAACAGAAAAACATCAAAGATATGTTCAGCAGATTTGCCTTCAACAAGAAATAGACAGAAGGTAGTCTATCCTCCAGTCTGATTTGTATTTCGATACCTAGCTAAAATAAACTCTGGGTAATTCTACAATCAACCAAATACCAAACACCATACAAATTCTTCCCATCACTAGTCTATATCCCGCTGTAGGATAATCTTGTAGTTTATGCAAGCTGTATTGTAGACCATAGGCTAGGGCCGTAATTGGTATTACATTATTGGGCAAAACACAACGTTTTCTTTTTTAATATAGTTGTATATCTGTAGTCCATAAATTAATGTGATAGGATTAGCCTTTTGGTGGATATTACTCTGAAAACATACAAAGTGATTTTTTTTTTCAGCACAGCCAAATACAGGATTGAGCAGTGCTGCTCCGTCCAATGAGAGGTTTCCTCTGTTCCAGCCAATGAAATGTTTCCTATGGCTCCAGTCAATGTGAGGCTTCCTATGGCTCCAGCAAAGAGAGGCTTCATCTGTTCAGCCAATGAAGTGTTTCCTGTGGCTCCAGCCAATGAGAGGCTTCCTCTGTTCAACCAATGAAATGATTCCTATGGCTCCAGCCAATGAGAGGCTTCCTATGGCAATCACATCCAGCACGCTCTGAGGATTACTACTTACTCCTTTATCACAGGGAGAACTTTCAGTACTTAATGATTATATGCATAAGCTTTTGGCTGTCTGTTCATTCTAAATATGTTGGATCCATAGTGGAATAAACTTTAGCCTGAAGATAGCCAGGCCTTTAATGAAGGCATGTATATGGATGACAAGTGATATTAACATTTGTACAGAGAACCTATACTTGATATCGCTGTGTCCATAGCCATGGTATAACCGGGCCTAGCTGTAGATGCTTAATATAGATTAATATAGATTTTTAAAAATTAAAAAATTTAAGCTACATGTAGTTTATTCGTTTGAAAACGATTGGAAACAAAGTTGTCCAATTTACCAAGTCTGCTCCTATGTATTTACATATGTAATGTGCATATTATAAATAAGGACCTATTTACAAAAGTAAAGACAACAGTAAAATACAGACAGATAGATATGGAAATATACTCAACAAAATTAATTAAAGGCCAATACCCTTTTGGACATATACATTTTGCTATAGTAATTTAGTATAAATCTTCCCCACAAAATATCTGCTGGCCCTTAATTTATTTTGTCATGTATATGTACATGTACCGGTATATACAGAGAGAGAGAGAGAGAGAGAGAGAGAGAGAGACAGACAGACAGACAGACAGTCACAGAGAAAGACAGATAGAGAGACACACAGAGTGATAGTGAGAGAGAGAGAGAGAAAACAATGATGTACATTTTCACAAGGATTACCACACATGCAGGATGAATAATAAATTATAACAAATTTATACAAATCATAATATAGTTGGCTAATGGGATGTCTAAATTTTATAATTTCTATTTCCATGGTTCTAGTATTTTGGCAATTTCACAGCTGTACAAGGTGTTGACTATATTAAGAGAGGAGATGATTCTTTCAGATTTATGTATTTATTTATATGATTTGCTAAGATTATTCAGGATTGATATTAGGACGGATGTGTTAAGAAGACCCATGTACACCCCTACAAAATCGAATAAACTGCCACTATCCTTGCAATACTTTGTGTAATTCGTCATGCAATGTAACCTAATTACTAATTTGAACAGGAGAAAATAATTAAATTTGAAAAATATGAAAATTGAAAATGATTAGGGACAATCAAATTATAGTACAAAATAAGGTAAATAAAATGGTAAATAAATGAAGGAATTTTTTTTTTTACACAACACTTTTTTAAACTACTGTAGAAACAATAGGCACTAGTAGGCATTCAAGATGCACTATATTTCACTACACAACTATTTTACAAAGTACAGATTGGTTGAACAGTTTACTCCAATCTTCCAAGGTGTTATATATAACCAGTACTCTTGCTAAAAATGCTTATCACCCCTAAACTATTTGCTATTACTTGTCATGTTTTACTGAACAAAGATTTACAACCATTTTCTTAAGATTATATCTTATTTCGTAACTAAATAAATTAAGTGTTTTTGTGACATTGCGAACCAAGCTGTTGGTACTAATTTGGTATATGTAACTATTGATTGCTGGATTTTGCAATGGTGAAAAAAAAAAGAAGATTTTTTATTTTAAAAATATAATATGAATTACCCATTATGGCAGAAGTGCGTTAAACAACAATTTAAGTATATACAAGTATATCCACCACTTAACCAACTCTTTCATACATAATATAATCGGAGCTAGTGGTACTAGAAATTGACTTAGAGGGCGACAATCATTATTAGCAAGGGGATACATGATCGGTGAAACGATGGGAATGTGTACGTCATAAATTGATCGGATTAATCTTACAAATTATGCAATATTGAGTTATAGTTCGATGAGTAAGAGTACTTCATCGGTGTATAAGGTACTGATATTGTTGCTTTAGCACGTGCCATATCTTGTGACGTAGGTATGACCTACCGTGATGTTGCATACTGAAGACGTCGGCAAAACATGGCAGAGAAGAGTCGACATGGCCAGTACAGCTGACATCACGATGCCACAAAGCCTCGAGTTACAGGCCTACAGCGCAACCGAGCAAACTCCTCAACAAAGTACACGTGATTAGTCAATGTGCTTAATATTCATTGATCATGTCATCAAGGAATTTGACACCAGGTTTGAAAAACACATACTAGTATCCTTAATCGCGGCTGAAAATCAAGTTCCATTGTATTAAGTTCGTCTTGATGGTATACCTATTAGCATGTTGCCAGTAACTTCGCTGTTATTCATTTCTATTCATCATTTATTTAGATGTCGATGTCCGCATTATTTCTTCTCACCTAAACTTGTTTAAAATAAGCCTACTCGCGATAATATTTTGCATTTTACAATAAGTATAAACTGAATTCGTTCGATATCGTAGATAACATTCATATCGTACTGCAATCTTCACTAATAAATAGTTCATGATTTAGTCTACCAGCATGTTACTAAATTATATCTGATATAGGCCCTATGATATCTATGGAGAATGTATACACGGAAAACTAAATGGCCAAAGATTTTCATGCCATACAAATAAACACGCGGCTTATATTTTCGCACCATTTGAAACCACCGATAAAACGTGCTGTAAAATAAATACTAGAATAGACGAACAATCCAGCGTACTTTATTGTTGTATGCTATTAAATTAATACTAATATTCCGTTTCAATTTGTATAGATACCGGTAGGCCTACACGTGATAATTAATCAGTAATTTACCAGAATATTTAACGGTAAACTGAAACGCTGGCAAATGTGAAGACGCAGTAATAAAGTGGTTAATGTCAGTTTATTCTGTAAATTCGTTGGTGACATTGAATCGGAAAAATATATATTATTTTAAACATTCTACATGGTTGTCCAGATAGACTACACATGTCCGCCGTTAAGTGTTTTTCCCCCAATGGCGCACTAAATTTTCATTCTTCCCCATTTATTAAATCCTGCGTAAATCTGTCTATCTAGGCTGGATAGTGACTAAAATAAGGTGCGTACAGATACTCTAGCGACGTCTAATCGCGCAAATTCACGTTGTGTGTTAGCCATGTCTTCTGGCTGAAAACGCACGTGGTGGTCTATGTTTGGACAACAACAAAAAAGCATGCTTTTATTTTGGTATTGTTTTATTTAACATCTACTAAGAACAATTCGCCTGTGTCGGTCTAGGGCGCAATCTGTTCGAGAAGCTTTTATCGCAGAGCAGTTTCCTGCTTGATTTTGGTTTGAAGATATCCCTGTGCTTTCCGTAATTAAAAAAAATTGCAATGTTAATCACTGGGAAAATAACCTTTGGTCTTGACACATCTTCGTTAAAATTTAAGACCTTTTTCAGACCGTCAACAGAAAAGCTACGATATTTAAGACCTTTCAAGGCATTGACAATTGAATATTAAATTTAAGACTTTTAAAGACTTTTCAAGGAACCATGACCAGTTTGTGTTAAAACCAGTAACAGTTTTCGTTACAAAAATGGTGTTGCTTCAAGAGGATATCGTTATAAATATGGACAATAAACAGGACCACCACCGAAAAGTGAACGAAGTTACAGGACTTTACTCTACCAACTTAATTCAGTATAAGAATTCAGTGTAAAACAATCATTTGTGGAGCTTCGAACATGAAGATCCAATATGTCTTCGCATACTTACATTACCCTACATTGGAATAACCATGTACAGGGTATGCTTTCGGTGTGCCTTTTAAGAGGCCAATCTTGTAAGCGCTTACTATCATAATATATAATTGTACCTGTATAATGATGGATACGTACGAGTTTACTGGTTCAAAATGACATAAACAAGTGGAAGCGGAGGGGTGCTTCTATACATTTGATGTTGTTCAGCAGTAAACCAATCAGAGTCACTAGAAACATAAAATCGTTTTATTAGCTCAAAATATAGCCTAGATCATAGATGTGACGGTGTCGAGTTTCCGTAAAGTTAATAGCGGTACGCTCGTGGAACAAATTTAGAGTAGTCTCCCATCAGTATGCATTCACGAATCTTTCTGAACTTTAGACTATAGTTTCCTACCGTAAATGTTATTTCTTTTTTTTATACAACAGCTAATTAATCCAGTGTATGCATAACATAATACATATATACGTAGATTTAGTATATGCGTCTTTCGTGACATGACATTGGTATTGCTTTATTGCCATAATGATAATGCCAGCTGCATTATGTGCATATGTACATCACTGCTCGATCAGATAACATAACATTGGGCTGTTGTGGGGTCAAAGGTTTATTTTGTTGGGTTGTTCCAGTATGAGATAAGCTTAATATTTAAATCAATGTTTTTTAAATTTTATTCTTACATTCTTGACACTGATAATATCGATCTAGATCCATGCAGTGTTGCCTAGTTCATAGTCATTCCAGGTCAACATATAGGCCAAGATACTAAGACTACTCGGATATGTGCAACAGCATTTATATGGTGTTCTCTTCTTGGCTGGATACTGGCTCACGTCGAAGCCAGGTTCAAAAGGCTGAACGTTGATACTTATGTCGTTTTCAGGAGTCCCATCCGTCATTGGCGATACCACAGATATTCATCAATTATTGTTTTACACAAATATTTCTTCAACATGTTTGCAGGGCTTTATGGACTAGGAATCTGTCAATGGAAGATGTCACAAATGGTTAGATCTGTTTCCAACATGTCCAAAGTGTTTCTCCGATCGCATTTGGCAGTTCCAAACCAATCTGTTGCCATGTTCTCTTCCTCCACACACAGAAGAGGATCAGATGAAGCCAATATTCAGGCTGTTATCTTCGACATGGGTGGAGTTGTCATCCCGTCTCCATTTCAAGCTCTCAAAGGTACATTATCATTTAATGTTTTCAGGTTCAGAAAATCTTACACCTGGGCTGCGTTCATCCGACAAAACCTGACATAGCACTACAGTAGCCGTTCAACCAATACATGATAGTGCTATGTCAGGTGTAGTACTTTGTAGAGAAATATATTGTCAGCTGAACACAACTCTGTTATTTCTTGCAATAATTTTTCTGATTTGTTTAAAAATCTGTTCTTCCTTTTCATTGTGAGATTCTGACAGGAAATACTTACTTATGCTGTGTATTAATTTTCAGAGTTTGAAACGAGACACAATCTGCCACGTGGGACCATTCTGAGTCTGATTATCAACAGAGAGGGGGCCTGGCAACGTCTCGAGCGGGGAGATTTTACTTTAAAGGAAATGAATGCTGCATTCAGTGAAGAACTCTCACAAAAGGTAGGGTCTAGCATTTTTGCAGTCCGGGATAAAAATACATAAAATTTAATTGATTTTATTATGGAGTTATGTTTGGCAATTATGCTGGCATTACTTTGCGAACACATAATGCTCAGTTATCCTACATGATGAGCATCTATTGACAATTTTCTAGTGTTAAATCGATGTACAGAGATAATTTTATGAATGTCCTATTCATGTGGGTATGCACCCATTATTCATGGCTTACTGATATCGATCTAGATCCATGCAGATCTAGATCCATGTCAAACTGCAGAAAACAGTGATTTTATATGTATATAAGATTAGGGCAGGATGAAACTCGCAACATCCATAGCGCTGACCCTGCGAGCACCGGCTGGTACTGACAAGACCAAGGATGATAACTGCATTGCCATTCTACAGACATCGCATCCTATCA
>JAUTBT010042089.1:0-17086 GCA_032361225.1 Lepetodrilus schrolli | reverse complement strand
ATACTCCTTGTAGCGCTTAGAGCATGCACTAGTGGGTGGATTTAGCGCTTTACAAATATCCATATTATTATTATTATCTACAAGATTTTATGAGATTTTAGTTATGCATTGGTATTACCATTGCTTGAAGCCTTCTAAAGAGGTATTTTGATTGAATGCAGCATATGAACAACTTTGGATTAGAAATTAAATGCATTGTAGATTCATTTTTGTAACCAAATTTATATTCAATAGACTATTAAAGTCTATTTGGCTACATTTTGGGGTAGACCAGATTTGGCATTACTTACAAAACGTTACTTCCGCTTCCAAAACTCAAAGAATCTCACCACCTGTCAGATATATTTGGCGTCTGACACTTCCCCTATTATATTGCACAGAACTGGTATAAATGTCAACAGAAAAAGTAAGTATGCAATCGAACAAAGTGAAACATTAGAAAATGTAGCTGTGAGCTTAATGTACCTTTTAACGTGATGTAAAAAAATTCACAAATAAATAATTGCAAGCTCTAAAATAGTCTCGGATTTAATAACTTTCATGACTCGTGTTGATATATTTTATATTCCAAGACACTTGGGTGAGATTCTCTATATATAAGGCATAATTGTTTTCTTGAAATCTATTTGAATATTTTAAATATTCAACATATTGATAATCGTAGCGATACATATGATACTCTTCATATCTACCCATCTGTTTATGATTGAATTAAAACAGCTACACCTATTTTTTGCTAATATATGATTAAAAATAGACAAATATAACTTATGGAAGACTTGTTCCAAATTTGTTTTCCCAATTAATGACACCTACCCTCTGACAGTGGCAGTCCCTGTGAGAGAAAAAAAAGTGGGTCATTCTATATTTAGAACAAAGATACAGCAATACAGCATCATGTAACTTTTATAGATTCTTTTTCATATTTTCCCCTATTGTTAATATTATGGAATTTTCTACATGTAGAAACATTCGAAACAAAATAATGTAGATCTAATATTGCATGTAAAGATCATATTGTCACATTATCTTCTTTTCTTCTTTAAAATGTTGATGGTTGTATTTTTGCAGGTTGGCTATGGATTGGTGCAGCTGTCATCTCCACAGCCTTCGTGTACTACTACAGCTATATTGGATTCTTGATAGTTCTCGCATCTTTAGCTGCCTTATTTATTTGGGATGTTCAGAGTCTACGTGTTCCCGATTCTCAGACATTCCGCAAAGCTGCGCGACACTATTTAATTATTCAATTCTTAAACTGGTTTGGATTCTTCATGTGGAGAAATTTCGAAAAAAGGACAAAAGATATCCAGAAAACTCAGTCGGAAACACTGCTCAAACAGCTGAAAGCTAATGCTGAGACGGAATATGGGAAGAGGTATAATTTCTCGACGATTTCTGGTCCTGAGGAATACATCAAAAGCCATCCACTTACTAGGTATAGTCATTTCGAACCCTATATTGAAAGAATGGTGAAAGGGGAGACAAGCGTGTTGACGGCCATGCAGCCTCACATATTTGGCGTGACATCGGGAACCTCTGGCAAAAGCAACGTTCTTCCAATGGTGAAAGGCCAAGGATCTGTCTTTTTTACCGACGGAATTGCTATTATTTTTAAATACATGAGTGATGCATTCCCAAAGATGTGCAGAGTGCAGAAAGGTTTGAAGTTGTTCTACAATCCAAGATGGCGGTACACCGACTCTGGTATAAAGATCGGACCCAATTCATCTACCCCTCACAACTCAAAAAAGTTACTAGGTATGTACACAACTCCCATTGCTGCTTATGATATTCTCAGTGAGCCCGAGGCCCTCTACATTTATCTCCTCTTTGCCCTCAAGGAAAGACAACTGGGGATGCTTGAAGCCAACTTCTCCTCGTTGATATACAACGCTTTTAAGACCATGGAGGACAGATGGGAATGTCTGCTTGAAGACATCAAGAAGGGGAGACTGAATCCAGACTTGAACATCGATGGTGATATACGAAAGGAAATTGACAAACTCATGAAACCCGATGTAGAGAGAGCCAAGGAATTAAGTGAAGCGTATACAGATGGCATTGTCGGACTGGGTCAAAGAATCTGGCCCAATGCTTCTGTGGCCATTGGTGCCGACACTGGAACTTTCGTGTTTTATGGCGACAAGCTGAGACAGACATATTTGAAAGGTATTCCTCTGTATTCGCCAATTTATGCAGCATCTGAGGGTCTCTTGGGAATCAATATCTGGCCAGCCCAGCATCCCAGTCGGTACCTGCTGGTTCCGACTGCTCAGTTCTACGAGTTCATCCCTGTGGAGAGATCAGATGAGAGTCAGCCTGAAACCGTACTCATGCACCAGGTTAGTTCAAATACTGTGTGACTGCTGGTGTATTTAGTAAGTGATGTTAATTCTCAATCTTTCCTTGATGGACGTAGTGGAAACATTGAATTTGTCTTGACACATAGTCCTTGTCAAAGACATTTGGTGACATTTTTTGTGTGTGATTATTTATATTTTTTGAAAAATTAGCACTTGAAAGTTTTGAAAATTGCCATTTTTTAAAACCATTTAAAAGAATCATTATAAAAGCAGAAAAAATTGCCATGAAACGTCTAACAGGGAATATCTTGACAGTGCTAGATCCATGGCTCCCGGGGCGGGATTTGAACCTGGAACCTTTGGCTCCGAAGTCCAACATTCTACCACTGCGCTACCACCCGCCCTATTATTTTATATGTATGCACATACTATTTGGCAAAATTCAACATATTATTTAGAAACAAATGGCAAAAACTTTGTAAATAATGTCCATATTCAACTTTTCATTAGATGATTAACTGGTATATCTCATCGTGTTCAATGGAGATATCGTCTTTTGCTGGCGGTGACCAATACAGCATATTTTCATTATGTTTAATCCTACCTTGACATTCATGCTGCAGGTGGAACAAGGCAAGGAATACGAGGTGGTGATAACCAACCTGAGCTGCGTCTACCGCTACAGGTTTGGAGATGTGGTTCGAGTTGCTGGATTCCTTCATCAATGTCCCATCATTGAATTCAGATACAGGTATGAGTAGTCCTTGTAAGACGGTTCTTTTTAATGATTGTTTTAGACGATTCAAATTTCTTTTGAAAAAAAAATAGTTTGCAGCAAACAAGAATGGCAATGAAGTTGAAGAGGCATGACGGCAATATTTTCCAAATTGTAAGCAAACAAAATTGGAGAAAAAAAGGTTGCTTGCCAATGTCTTTGATAAGTATGAATGTAATTTAAGGTAGGAAGAAATCCCTTCAGATCAACCATGTCCAGTTCTGAAAACTATTTGAGTCCATTTTCAGGCTTAACTGACATTTTACATTCAAATCTCAATGTAAAATTTACATTAAGAATAAAATTGTACTCAAGCCTTGGGGCCAGGACTGTTAATAAGTTGATATTTAGGCGAAATATTTTATCAAACTTATTTCTAGAAAACACATTTCAGACAGGGCCAGTTCCTGAATGTTCGAGGAGAGAAGACATCTGAGGTATCGTTCTACTCTGCCCTGACTGCAGCTGTGAGCAAATGGCCCAACATACAGCTGAAAGACTACAGCTGTGCTGAGAGCATCTACATAGATGACATGGACATTGCTCAGAGTAAGCTTTCTTTAACCTACCCCCTGCTAGAGGCAACCCCACCTGTCCTACGGTGATTGTGAATAATTCAGCAGAGATAATCAGGACTCTACATTAACTTTTCGAGACACCCGTCCCTGTGTCCTTGTCAGACATGAAACTATTTGCCCTGTAGGTCAAGGCCTTGTTAATCTGGGCTATTTCACATGTCCACCCGTGGATGATACCTGTCCCGTGCAGGCGGACAATCCTTACTGTCTAGCCCTGAGAATGGAATACATAGTTGGATGGAATGTATATTTAATATATCGAAAATCATCTGCTGCTTCAAACCTTATGGCTCAATCTATTTGCCATTTCTTAAAAATTGTCAGAATTTTGTGAAGAATAAACTTGCAATGTTGATGCTGTAGCCGGGTGTGGTATAAGATGCTCCTATTGGTCTCGGCCAGAGAGTTAACTCTTTGACTCTGTAGGCAGAGTCTTGGACTCCCAGGACCAGCACAGTCCTCTGTAAGCGAATATTTTTCTTTCCCAGACAAAAGCAGTATTCCATATTACCACGTGTTTCTGGAGCTTGAGCCGACTGCTGCAGGCGATGTCACAGTCACTGATGTGGACAGAAAATTGGTGAGATTGGGAGGATCTCAATTATGATGTTTTATCAATGAATGTGCTGAGAGAATTGATGGTGGCTCAAGGACTCTGAAAAATGAGACATTCCGCTGTTCCACTCTGTGTTTACACTGTGAGAAGAATGGACGGTGGGTTTGGGCAGGCACATAGCTAAAGGCATTTTAATGTGTATTCACCAGT
The DNA here is from genome assembly GCA_032361225.1 of Lepetodrilus schrolli. Taxonomy (NCBI): domain Eukaryota; kingdom Metazoa; phylum Mollusca; class Gastropoda; order Lepetellida; family Lepetodrilidae; genus Lepetodrilus; species Lepetodrilus schrolli. Next base: position 12,661 of record JAUTBT010042089.1, on the reverse strand, counting down.
ACTGTAACTGTACTATATGTTTATGTTTTGCTTAAAAAATACAATTTCCTAGGAAATTGATGTGGATTCGTCTGCCTGTCTGTGTATAGGCAGCTACACGCCTGTGGTTTGGGGTGTACGGTAAATAAGGAGGGATATGTCCTAATGACTACTTTGCTACAGAGTTAAAGCAATAAATGTGTGAATATGATCTCAATAGGTGTTATGTAACTCAACATTAGATCTCCAACTAAAAGCAACTTAATTTATCCCATATCTGTTCCTGTGAGTTGGAGCCATATGTGAGCTAGCCCTGTCTTTCATTTGACACGACTTTGCAGGGAGATCACTCTAATATGTTTACATTGAAAATTGGATATACTGGTAGATCAACCATCAAATAACTGTCCAAAAAAAACATTAAATAAACTGATATTGTCAAAAAGACATAACATAAACTGATATTGCAAACATGCTAAACAAAGATGGAGCAAGGCTGGTTAAGAATTTGCTCTGTTGTATTAACAGCATCAAAACGTTCCTGATTTTGGTCCCATTATTTATCACTAATTCCAACCATTTAATATGCCTTTTTAAGTTTTAAAACTGTATTTGTCCCAAAGAAGAAAAATAACCTACAATCTCTCCTACTTTTGAACTTATTACTTAGTATATTTATTATTAGCAACAAAAATAGCATTATTTCTTTATCTCTGTTTTGTAGATAAATATTATATGATAAATGATAAATAAATAAACAAATAAACAAACATATAAATAAATAATAATACATAGATAGCTAAGAATAGGTAGATAGGTAAAGGTGGATAGATAGATAAAAATAAATTAATTACTTAAGACTAATTGATAAAAAAAAAAGATTAATATAAAATAAATTAAAGTAAATATTTGTATTAATATAAACAGCTACCTTTTATGTCCTCTGAACTGTGGTACTCTCTTTCTAGGAGGTAACACCTTTCAGCCAGGTACATATCCTACTTGGCCTGGTATGATATTAAGAAACAATATTTTTATATCTCCATTTCTCTCTCCCTCTACAGATCGACGAGATGTTGTCTGCCCAATCCTATGTGTATTCTTCATTCAGGAAGAAGGGAAGCATTGGGTGCATGAAAGTGCATCTCGTGAAACCCGGGACTTTTGGAGAATTCCGCCAGTTCATGATTCAGACCACTACAGCTTCGTCTGTGCAGTTCAAAGTGCCCCGGGTGTTGAAGAGAACAGAAGCCATCAAATTTATGCTGGAACGTCTTCTTGTCTGATTTGGTAGTTCGATTCACAATTACAAAAATTCTTTGCCTCAAATGCATTGGGTGTTTGATATTGCTTTATTGTTTGTCATTTTAAAGACTTTCTGCAAGCAATTATCATGATTTAATATTCTAAGTTTAATAATGCTGTTATGTTTATAACAAATTATTATTTTTATTGGATTAGAAAACCAGGTCCCAAACATTTACAATGGAAGTATTATATTGTGTTTTACTGTTTGGAATTAATGTACCACTCCACATCATATTCCATCATCTAATGTTTTCTTTCTTTGGTACTTTTTATTATTCCTATTTCTTGATTCCTGATGTATGCCATATTACTTAGTTTGCCTTTTTAATCCTAGCGACAACAGACGTGTACTAATTATTCAGAAGTGCTTATCATTAATTCTAAATGTTTTAATATTGCACATGTACTGTATGTCGATTTTAACCCTGAAGCAGTAATTAATTTGAATACTGTAGACTTATATTCCGCGCAGACTTGTATTACGCGCTTTACGAGCAAAGACAATTTGCGGGAAATTATAGTCAGCGTGAAATATAAAGGCCTTTGTTTGCTAATTGACTGAAGCGACTGAAGGGACATAATACGATGAAACGAACAACACAGAAAATACGATTGAATTATTTAATGAAACACAAGCACTATTCTTCACTTATTGTTTTTACTCACAAAAGGCCGGCTTTTCGAAACCCGAGTTTTAAATCGTGTACTGTGTAGTAGTACTGATCACGAGGCCACGTCCTGCTCTAATCCCATTGCCCTAGCCATTGCTAATTACTTGCCTATTGTCTTTACAACTAGCTGCATTCGTAATCGCTGGTCAACACGTTATAGTAGTACTTTTATTACGTGAGTGAATATTTTTGTTTTTAAATTACAAAATTTAAAATGCACGTAATTTAATTCCAGCGAATATGTCCATTTTAGCATTTGGCCGAGATTTGCATCCGCGGAATATGTCTTTTACAGTATTCCCATATTCACAAATATTTTTCTAGATAAATTTTGTTTATGATTCATCTTACAAGTTATATAGAATGTATACAGAATTTTAATGATTTTGATATGTGCTTAATAATTCTACTAACCACTGGTGAAGACTGTGATGAACATTTGATGAAAATTTCACTGCTGTACTTAATGTTTCATTCTGTTCCCATGTTATATGTTGCTCTTACTGAACAATCGACTCACCACAATTCCAATTTAAGGGCAGTAACTTAAATTTCCCTCTATTAAGTCATCCTAATAATGTTTAACTCTCTCCATGCTGGAGGCAACCACGGAGATGCCCTAAAGAGCAGTCTCTGTGTCTTATCCAGCAGTGAGAGGGTTAAAAGTCACATCAATATTTTTTTCATATTATTTGTCACTTTTATTTATCTATATTTTTGTTCTTGAACAATGTAATGCTACTACGGTAGGTGTCCAATACCGTGAAGGTAAACAATGCATTTCATGGTTACATTAATATTTTCCATCCTTTCTAAATAAAGCATCTGTCTGCATCTTTGGTGGTATAAACCACCTGTGCTCGTATCCTGTCCTCGGTCATACTTGCAATCCTTTAACCCTCTCCCCGCTGGATTAGGCAAGGTACTGCTGTTTAGGGCATCTATGGTTGCTTCCAGTATGGAGAGTTTTAAATGGAAATGGAGTGTTACGGCATGTCTACAAACTGGTAACTGCATGCCATCCATGCCAATATACCCAGTACTTGGATAGTCTGGTGTCCTGATGCCATGATAGTTTGGTGCCATGACTTTCAAGCTACCACACCATCAAGTCAACAGACCATCAAGTTAACATCAACTCTCTAGACCATCAAGGTACATGTACCATCAAGTCAACAGACCATCAAGGTAGTTAGAGTTACTTCCCTTGCAGTTACTTCACTGGGGTGACCAGCCAAACGACTGTGTTGACGTGCAGGTCCATTACTTGGCTAAAGAAGAATAAATTATTATTTATGTTGAATGAACATGAAATACAGCAGAATCAGCCGAGAATTTTTACTTAGCGTTGGAAATCGTTACATACAGCTGGCATTATGTTATGAACAAATCGGTACCATTGGTACAAAAACAAACAAAAACAGATAAATATGATTGTCTTTAGTATAATATCAATCCGGGATATATGTAGTCGTTTGGTTGTCTCTACAAATAATAGTTATCATTCATTACGACTTTCTTGCTCAGCTTTTACATTATCACATTACTTCATGCGATCTCGGTCCGATAAGAGAAAGTATCCGATACATTAATTTTTTGAATAGAGGAAAAGTAGATCTAGAGGCATATATCTTCTATCGACAGCGGTGATGATTTTATTTGACTTGTTTCTTTAAATAAATAAATAAAATAATAATTAAAAAGTTACGGAAATATACGAAGATCGTGTGTCAAGTATAAGAGGTCACATTTTCGCGGGAATTAATGTCTCGAGTCTTGACTGTACACTGTCTGCGAATGGCTGATCAGTTGATCTAGTTATCCTATTTTTGTTTTTATAAAGAAAACTGAACCATTTAAATTGAATTATTGCGATGACATATGATCTGATGTAATGGAATCTACCCACGAGCTCAATGCTGTATATCTATAGGCCATCTATGAAAATGTGATTATTGTTTTCCCTCAGCCCCTACATGCATGTAGGCCTACATATTTTACTAGATCTATCCCAGCAGCGGATCGTGTGTGTGTGTGTGTGTGTGTGTGTGTGTGTGTGTGTGTGTTTTAGGGGTCTATGTGTTAGGGGTCTGCCATAGAGACTCCCCCTCCGTGTTGCCCAATGATTTCAGTGCAACTAATTAAAAGAAATATTCATTCTACAATTATTCTAGCTTATTAACGATACTGATTGTTCACTTTTTATATAAATTTGATCTGATTAGAAGTAAATAATCTATTTAAATGCATCAGCTAAAAAATGACATTTTCTATCTACAGATGACAGGGAACATCATGCATGCATGCATACCTAGTCTTCAAAATTCTCAGGATCAATACTTCAGAACCCACTCACAAGATTTTGAATGATTAGTTTTTAATTAATTCAATGCAAAAATGTCATTGTCTTCATGTATGCGTCGCGAACGCGTATTTCATTATGCCCACATTAAAAAAATAACGTCTAGGAACATCCGTTGATGCAAAGAAATCACATCTCTTTATACCTGTACCTGTAGTTAAAAATGTCCGGAACCCGCCTCCAGACCCTTGTAGATATCTTAGGTGTCTCTGCAGATGCCAGTAGATCGCTTTTCATTATGCCTACATTTCAAAATTCTTATGGTGGTGGAAACCGGCCTCTCCGGGATATTTCGTGGTTGTAGACGATCGTCTCATGTCGAGTACATCTTAATACAAATTCAAATTCCTGTATTTGCATCAGTAGGTAGCTACATTTCCGTGCATCTATGTTTAAATAATAAATAATTGTTGTCTTAAAGACTAGATATATGTTTTTCGTCAAAATGTTTTCGAAACTGTTGTTGTGTGCGCGCGTCAATAGTTTTTATGTGCATATCAATGTTAATTACGTTAATTATCAATTTATAATATTCGATCCATGGCAAAATAATTTCCAACTTGTAGTTTCTACAGTTCAGAAATGTCTGCAAGCATACATTATGTTAATGAACATTAAATGCACTATTCACGAAATCAAAGCTTTGTTTTCGGATTGAAATTGGCGATATCATTAATATCGTCAACTCTGAGAACCAGATTTTCTAGGTCCATTTTTCGAAAAATGTGTGCTCACAGCTTTATCCACCGCTTTATGGAATTTGGCGGGATATAAATATACTTATTGTACATCATAAAATGTTAGCGAGCAGAAAACTTTTACGAATTTAACCAGTTGCTCTTAGACGTTAACATTTAATTCGCTAATCTGATGGTAAAATGTAATTTTAATGGTCTACTGTGAGAATATATATATATATCAAAACCTTGAGTTGAACATGAGTTGACTGACTATATATTAAATTACAGAATTGTCAACAATAATGACTGCCTGTGAGTGCCACTTTATCGATGGCCTAAAGGAAAATAGTCCCACAATATTTTCATTTAGGAAGCCTTCTAAGAGCCTGAAGTGAAGAAAAATATTGGAATCAAAGTGCATAATATCTTGAAAACTTCTGGAAGCTAGCATTGCTGCTTTGAACATTCCATGTCAACACAATTTAAGCGTGTTGATGAAAAGTTCTTGAATTAGAACCACTGCCTTGAACAATTATTACATGTCTTAGATATCGATCCTGGCGAGAGGGGGCCAAGTATGTTCATAGGAGTTACCTTTCTCATGCGATCATGATGGCCTCAGACTACAATTATTCATTTCCTGGTTGACCAACTTGTGGAAGTGACATCAGAAAACAGAGTCCTCTATTACATGGGCTGTGGCTTGCTTGCAAGTACAGTTTTTGCAGATTTTTGTAGGTGGAATGGCAGATGAGACTACATAGTATCTGTAGGAAAGCTTCATTTGACCCATGTTTGCATAAAAGTGTGCTCTGGCCCTGTCGGCGGATGTGTGAAGTTCAGCCAATTGGAGTGCAAATTCTTGGACACTGACCATGACCCTAGCAACATCTGGAAATTGAATATGTTTACTGGTAACTGGTAACGAGTTAGTTCCCTTTCACCAACGATAGGCAGGGTATAAACATCCGGGTACCTTGTGTTTACATACTATTGTATAAGATAGGATGGTGTTACATTTTCGGTTCTAAAATATATAATCTCTTATATAGTACACCATACCTCAACGTGACGTCGGATGAGGCCTTTTTATTATTGTAAGCTGATTCCACAACTATCATTCCCCGCTATAGATAAGTCTATATTTAGAGTCTGCTTGGGATTAGCCGTGTACATTAGAGCCTGCGAGTATACGTATGTCCCTGGCGGGAAACCCCCACTATAACATAATCTACGATGACTGCCATAGATTTAAGTGGAATCATTTGAAGACGACAGTACAGCCCGCAAGTTGTGTAAGAATGGCAGAAATTCTACCTTCGGAAAACGTCCCCACCAGTTCACGAAAGCTACCCTATTATATTTGTAATTACAATGTGCACATTTATATTCACAAAATACGCGCTCCAAAGCATGACTTAAAATCTACCACTTGTCAATTTCTTAGCAAATTTTACGTGTCAACAAAACAACTAAATGTAACATAAACACGTAGATCCAGAAGTAGTGCCTTTACAGCCTACCAGTAATCGAGTTAACAGCAGGTATGTTTATTAAATTCTACATACATTGTATAGCATGCTCATAGCGCTACATTATTACGCCGGTCAATGGATCTGTGTGCCCTAACTTCCTTCTTAACTCGTTGGGGAGTATACAACCCAAGCTGCCGTTTAGGCGATAGGTTAGAATTCACATATCCATCGCATCCTTCAGGGTACCCATTATCTGCTATAATGACCGCAGACCTATATGAAATGATTTAGACATGCTGGCCCCGATTTCTCGAAACAAACTTGAGTTTGAAATGTTCCTCAGCTGAGAAGTTTGTTTCGAGAAATCGGGGCCCGGTTGTTTTTACTCTCTCGGGTTGAGCGAACCTATTCGATAAGGCCCTATTTCAGCGGTCTACGGCTCTACTATATCATATATAAGTTTCATTTTCAGAGCACATTATTACTGTAAGAATTACGGCCGTGGCTGACTCAAACTGAGATACAATATAATCATACCTAAACTAGATTTTAAATTTTATTGGGTTGTTTTCATATCGTACGGGCATGGTTTGATCATATAATAATATTAATTATTAAGTGTGATCTAATTTCTGTTTACCGGGTATTGTAAATTTAATAGACAGACAGACAGATGTTTTATTGGTTACCATTTTATTTACGTCTCTCCCTGTGAGTCTCTCAATAAAACATGCATAACCATATACAGAATACAATATAATACAAGTCATTCTAATAGAATTATGAGAGACGATACATTACAGTTGGATATTTTGGTTATGTCAACATTTCTTTTCTCACAATTTGCCAATTTCTGAGGCTTGGTCAGAATATTTAATCATTCCTGCCAAACCTGGTCATTAGATTCAGTCTGTCACAAGTTGAGCACAGAAACCTTTCACTGGTTTGAGTTTAATATGAATATAATAAATAGAATCTATAAAAACTCTCCCATTCAAGAGATTAGCTTTTATCATCTAATGGAAAGTTGAATATGGACATTATTTACACTGTTTTTGCCATTTTTCTTCTAAATATATTCCTATTTTTTTGCCATATATTATGTGCAAACATGTAAAATAACATAGTATTTATTAACGTTTTACCAAATTACCTTGAAATAACCAGTACAATTTACTGACCTGTATGTATTCCTACACTTAACTTTAAAATAGATTCACACATTGATGTTTTCTTTTTATAGAGAAGTATTTAAGCTTGACATGAACCTTTTGTCTTTAGATTTCGTCTATATCCTGCATTTATGGATAATCTCTATGTATTAGACTCGCACTGAAGCTCGTCTAATACAAAGATTATCCCTAAATGCAGGATATAGACATATCTAAAGACACTGGGTTAATAATCTCTATTTATGTGTACTGGTGTTTATAACAATTATTTATAATAATACTGATCAATTTAATTTAATTTCTGTAAACTGACCATTCATAATCTCCAAATATTATCTTTTTATTGGACCTGATCGACTGGCAATACACAGCAAATTATATTTATTATATTTTTGGCCACCCGAGCCAAAATTATCACAGAAATATCAGTAAACCAGGGAATCAAATGTTTATGGCCTTGTACATCTAGAAACAACAACTTCATGAGGCTGCAGAATAATCCTGTTAAAAATACCAGTTTATTATTGTACAAATATGATGCTATTCAGCTGTTAAAAATGTCAGTAGTTTGTTAGTAGTTTGTCAGTATATATGTATATAATATATATACTGACAATGGACTTTAGATGTATACAAATGTATTTTATTCATCTAGGATATGTGGAAGTCATATATTGTATGTGTTAGTTTAGAGATTTTATGAAAATAGACATTTAGAGAAAATCCAAAAAATTTGCAGTTGACTGTAACCACATATGCATGGAACACATATTTGTAGCTCACTTGGTTCTGTGAGTCAGAGTGGGCTTGTAAAATAATGCAAGTGTTTGTCCACACCGACATGGACTTTAGCCTTTTTCTAAAGATGGAACTTTGTCAGGTGTTCACATATATGTTCATGGTGGGACTCAGAATTTATTCCAAACATCAATCTACTTATCTGCTTACTGTGGGAGGGAAAACCACAATAACTGTATATTTTACTTTACTTATTTCCATTTGGCATTTATTAAAATACAACTTTAATGATAGTGGGTTGGAGGAGAGCTAATTATAAACTTATAACACTAATACCACACAAGTCGTTCAGAACTCAGCAAATGTGATGTGTAATCATATTGCATAATAGATCTCTGCTAAGTAAAAATAACTACCAACTGAGCTACAGCTAGTCTGTGTACAGTCCATTGTTAATGCCAGCTGCCTGATCAACAGACTTCTTACTTTTTTTAAGGTACCACCCAACTACAGTATTTAACATATTCATATCATGTGGCTTGAGTTTGAAGTGATAACCTTGTCTATACAATGACACACAGATGTCTGCACAATTTGTCTTTGAGCTTCAGCGCATAAATTAAGTCAGCATAAATTAAGTCAGCGAAATATTAAGCATTTTACTACATAATATGTTCAGATGCAATATATAGCTACATTTGGATAATGTATTATTCTAGCGTTTCTATTTCTATGTCTACTAATGTGAACGTTTCTCGTTTTTTTCAATCTGGATTGTTATTTATTGAATATTTCTGATTTGGAAAATAATGTTGAACACTGTTTTACAGACTACTAAGAAATAACAGGTTAATTGTAAATGGTCAATAGTTTGTTTATGTACAAATATTTTATCACAACATGTACACATTGGAATGCTTACAATATATGAAGTCATCTGTGCTGATATGGAGTCTTTGAATGGTAGACAATGTCCAGTATTCAATACTATGTTATGTACTCACCTTTTTTTTTAATGTGATCACATGTTATGTATGATCTTGTGAAGATCTAGTAATAAATACAGATTATATATTCATAACGGCGATGTCTTGTACATATGTATGAACTGGATTTGGGGATGAATATTATCATTGATTTAATAACCAGCAACGTGGAGTAAATCATAGTCATATACCTTTGGTTTCATAGCAACTGAGTTGAACTGTCCGAGGCTGCATCTATAACTTCGTCATGGCAATGACAAATACTGATACCGTAACCAGTTCATTGCAGATTTAGAATTGGAAGCAATAATTCAATGTATACAAGCAGAAGTTTCGACTGCGCCAGGAATGGTCGATTGAGCAGGATTTTAGGCATGGATATTGCAATGTTTTTGTAAAATATGAACATCTATAAGGCCATATCAGATATGAAATGTCGCCTACGCGAATTCCTTGCGACAGTATGTTGACGATTCGCACAGGTTGTAGGGGTGTCGTGTGTACTTCGGACGGGTCGCATAGCGGTGCGAGTGTTTTCAAATGTTAAACAAGTTCATACGGCTGTCGCACGATTCACATGCGCATGCGCATTGGTCGCATGGGGGTTGCACAGCAGTCGCACTGCAGCCTGTTAGGTCGCACGGGAGTCGGAGGGATATCGCAAGGCTCGACCCAAAGGACTATCGTGCAACCTGTGCGAATGTCATGCTAGCCCGGTGCGATTGCCATCAGACTGCTGTAGTACGGCTGTACAAGCTGTAAGAATATCATGCAAGTGCGGTGCGACCCCTTGCGAGCGCCGTGCTACCTGGGCGGACCTCATCAAAATAAAAACATATAAAAAGCAGTCGAACGGTAGTTGCATAAGTGAGACTGCGCGGGAAAACAAAAAGGTATTTCGTACGGGAATCGCACGGCTGTACGATGTTTTAGTCGCACTGTAGTTGTACAAAAAGATCGTTCAAGTGGGAACTAGGCTTTATGAATTCAAAACAGAAATAGTTCAAACCACAGGCCTACGACTTTTCCGTGATGCACTACAGTGTTCAGCTACCCTCTTATAAAACGACGTACATTTGACATATTTCGCTCAGTATTTACAAAATATGCAGTTTAAATGTGTGGTGTTTTTTTTAATGAAGTCATCACACACGTGTAATATGATATCAAATTTATTAAAAGGCATTTAATCACGTCAAACGTGCTACACATACAGTTAAGCCGGGGAAAGTCACTTGAATATAGTTAGAAGAATTGCTATTTCGGCCTAAATTAACTCAATTTAATGTTAACAATGCATAGTAGGCCTACCACATCAAAATCGATACGCCGTCGGATTCCTTAGATTAATACACTTAAGTACAAATGGTCACCGTATATCACACTGATATCGCTCGCACATGTTAATAGAAACAACGAGAAACAACTATAAAAGGCAGTTATATACACATGTCGAAGTACATTCTCGGTCCCGACCAATTATTTATCATGTACATACAAGTGTATAGCGACTGTAAAAGGAAGACCACTAACAAGAAATGTACATGGTTATAGTGTTAAGAGCACTAATACTGAATAAAATACTGCTATTATGCACCTAGAGCTAACACTATTAATACACTCGTATACATTGTAAGGAGCAGATAGAATGCTATTCCACTAATATTCATATGCTTCAAATAAATTCATTATTATTATTAATAGAAACATTCGGTAGATTGTTAAAACCAATCTCTTTATGGAAGTTTATTGTCACCAAATAACATTTCCCCGTTTTCCATTGAATAGGCGTTCGTAAATTATTCAATTTAATTGGTGAAGAATTGGTTAATGATGCGATTATGAATGTATCCTGTTTGACGGACGTTTTTATACTGATGCCTCCTGCCTGGGCCAAAATGATAGATAATTCGTATTGAATTACCTTGATATAGTCTATTAGAGGCAAGATCATACTTGCAAGTATTATTTTTTTTTTTTAAATATATTTTTTTCACTAAATAATATTAATAGTTAATAAAAAAAATATGAAAAATAAAAATCTATCCAAACTAAGAAACTATCGCCAATGCAAATGCCTTTCCCAACAGTGCTGTTTTAAATATAGACTTCGCGCGGACGTCGGAAAGGACAATCTCGAGTCCGAGGCAGTCCAGCAAAGGCCTGTTTTGGGTCTGTTTTATGGAACCGTTTAGGCCCTGTGTACTGCCCTATCACATATAAAAATAAACCTATGACGTCACAATTTCCGGCGCGGTGGCCTTTTTGGGAGGTAGGTGTCTGGATAGGAAATACATATATTTCTCGATGACTAAAAAATCTGAAAGAATACTCACATGTCGGGGAAACATTGTTCTTTCAGAATTGGCAACAACCCCGTTAGTGACAATTATTCCCTATGCAAGTATGATCTTGCCTCTTTAAGTAAACCGATGGTTAATTCCATCTCGTAAAATCGACATTGCGTTTCCTTTTTAGATCAGTATATATTAGAAATCTTTAGTTTTCCCAGGTTTAACTTCGAACGTGAGACTATTGGCCTATTCCATTTTTCCGACGTCGCCCCTCTTACATAAAACAATAGTTACTCAAAATATTTGATATAAACAGTAAATGGTGCCAACATTCTGCTTTACATTTTTTGAATAATTGGCTTTTCCTGATCATTCAATAACGTATTTACCAAGATAATCTACCAAATTTTGGCAAGTAGGGATGCCGATGCACTTCATGGCAAATTATAATAGTGATTTTGTTCCGATTGTCGAGAAAATTAATGTAACTTGGCGACTTTTTCATTATTACACTTCAACCATGCAGCATTCCAAATTGATGGCATTAAGCTTCTGGTACATGGAAACAAAATCAACGCAAAGTGAAACATTAATCTTACAAACAGCAGATAGTGTATTTAATATTCGTAAGTAAAATTTCACAGTAAAGTTGGATAATGCTATGTTCATACTCCAACAAACTAAAACAAATATAGACCACACTCACAAAACAATTACTTTTATTTCAATGAACAAAAACATATACAACCACAAAAGTGATTATTCAATTCAAATTTCATTAAACACACACACACACACACACACACACACACACACACACACACACACACACACACACACACACGGTGGAAATTTTATAAACAGAATAGTGTAATATATTAATTTTGTTGAAGTTTATTTGACTAAATATTGAGAATCTGAGGATACGATCGCCAGATCGCAACGCACTCTGGGCAATTATATTATATTATATATTTATACGACTTTCTCAACCGA
>JAUTBT010042078.1:0-15871 GCA_032361225.1 Lepetodrilus schrolli | reverse complement strand
TGGTGTAACTCAGTGCTGTATGTATGTATGACTGTATGGTGTAACTCAGTGCTGTATGTATGTATGACTGTATGGTGTAACTCAGTGCTGTATGTATGTATGACTGTATGGTGTAACTCAGTGCTGTATGTATGTATGACTGTATGGTGTAACTCAGTGCTGTATGTATGTATGACTGTATGGTGTAACTCAGTGCTGTATGTATGTATGACTGTATGGTGCAACTCAGTGTGTTGGACTCACACAGCAGACAATGCTGATGATGCTGATGTCCAGGTTGGTCTCAATCAGCAGACTGCCGTAGTCCATCTCACTACTGACTACAACGGTCATCATCTTGGCGGAGACGAACATCAGCGGCGCCGAGATGAACGTGCCGGCCACCATCCCTGTGGCCACCTGTCCAACCATAAAGTATACAACACTTACACACAGTTATAGTGAATAAATTATAAAAATGACATCAAATATAATCAGTCATGTAGAATGGCCGTATTCATGTTACAGTGGCTGAAGAAGGGTTCTTACGATGTCCTGCGCGATGCCGTATTGACTGGCGTAGAGAAAGACTGAGGGGGCGGTGGGGAACGTGCCATACAGGAAGCCGTACATGCTGAGAGAGTCGCTCTCGTTACACGTGGACCGCATGTCCAGCCAGCCAATCACCTCCCATGTCAGTAGCGGCAGTAGCAGGCTGCAACAGTGAAATCAGCAGCTGGTCACACATCGCAACACTCACACTTAGGCATATCAGAATAATAACACAACCAACCCTAATAAAAACGTGCCGACCCTTGACCCGTGTATTTGACTGGCTTCACTTTAATATTTAGTATCGTTGTTTGGATACATGAACCTTCAAAGCACCTTGTGTCAATACTATTAATGCCCTGTGAAATAAGGTCTACTGGTGTAGTACCATTAGAATTTGTTTGACAATTTCTTAAATTCTTTTTAAATAGTTCCCAGTCTACAATGGTCTACAGAAATATAGCCAAACAATTCTTATAGTTTGTGAGCATACACTTTTCAAATATGGACTTATTGTAACCAATGAATATCTTTAATATAGAATTTTATCATTTTCAAATGTTTATTGAAAAGTAAAATGTTACAATAAATTGCCTAGACTACCCTATTTTATTCGCAATAAAATGTTTTCATAAAATAAAATGTTCCCTACATACCTACCATATTTTGAAAATCAGCATTACGGGTAACAAACATATATTTTTGGGGGGTCTTAGGTCATATTTATTTAATTCCCTGGTTTACGGATCTGCCGATCTGATTTTTACCATTTTGGAAATAATTATCTTTATTATATTTATACATGTTTATATTGACATTTTTTTTATATTAAATTGGGGTTTAGAGCCACTTTCAAGATTCTTTCACTTATATCACGGTTTGTCAGTTTAGGCCAGGAAGAAACCCGCAACATCCGTAGCACTGAATGTTGCAGTAAACCTGTGAGCATCAGCTGGTACTGACAAGGAGAATAACTGCATTGCCACTCTACAGACAGCTCATCCTATTAATTTCATGTCAGAAAGGTAACTTTCGCGAACATTGATGCCAGGCCCCTGGGGCGGGATTTGAACCTGGAACCTTTGGCTCTGAAGTCCAACGTTCTACCACTGCGCTACCACCCGCCCTCTATGATAATGACATAAGAGTTACTACAGAGATTAACCTGACCACTACCATGACTTACCCTTTTCTCTGCTCTTACGATTTTTATCATGGCTTCGTGAGCGCTTCCTAGAACTATGATCCCTACTTCTTGACCGCCTCGACCTATGATCTCGACTATGTGACCTATGACCTCGACTTTTTGACCTCCGATCTCGACTGTGTGAGCGTCTATCTCTACTCCTTGACCTGGTCCTGTGGCGACTAGACTTGTGGCGGTCTCGACTCTTAGATCTATTTCGATGGCGACTGCGACTACGAGATCGTCGTTTCCTGGTCACAGAAAATAAATAGATAAAATAATTATACAATATAATGCTAGTATTAGTCTCCTTTCAATGCAAGATAGTCATATCATTACTCAAATCAATGAGGTATGTACCACCCAAACCACCAGGTACATAAGTTATAGACATGAATAATAGTGGAGCTATGATACACAAGGGGAGCTATGATACACAATGAGAGCTATGATGCACAAGTGATCTATGATACACAAGGGAGCTCTGATACACAAGGGGAGCTATGATACACAAGGGAGCTATGATACACAAGGGGAGCTATGATACACAAGGGGAGCTATGATACACAAGGGAGCTATGATACACAAGGGGAGCTATGATATACAAGGGGAGCTATGATACACAAGGGAGCTATGATCTACAAGGGAGCTATGATGCACAAGGGAACTACCTGTCTCTACTTGAGCTCCGCCTCCGGTCTCGACTACGTGAACGGCGATCACGACTTCTTGACCGTCGACTCCTACTTCTCGAATGGCTGCGCCGTCTTCGTTTCTCCTTCTGTTTATCTCTTTCCTTTTGTCTTTCCTTTTCTCGTTCTTTCCTTCTTTCTTCTTCATGCTCCTTTTCCTTTTTTCGACGCTCTTCCCTTTCCTTTTCTCTTTCCTTCTCTCTGTCTTCTCGCTCTTTTATTAACTTGGCTTCCCTTGCCTCTTTCTCATCCATTTCTGTTTGCGACTTTTTCTGAAGAAAAAACCCAAGAAAAAATAATCACGATTACAAAACCGTTTCAGTTATTGTACTGTTAGCAGACAATATATGGGGATGCCAGTTCACAGTGACTATTGCAGTGCTTTGCTTCAGTGTCTGAGATTATCAGTACTTTTGTAATAAAAATTCAGATAGTTAACGTCTCCTCAAACAGACAAGATGATTTTCTTCTATCTTAACTCGATTCCCAAATTTACAACAATGTTGAGGATATCTGCCAAATCATACCTGTTTTTGTTCTTCTAAAAAGGCACGGATTCTGGCATACCCCATATGTTGTTTTCCCATTAAGTGCTCATCAATGCGTTGCTGAGCGTCCCCCACCACTAACAACGCAGAGCAACAGCCACACACCTCCAGGGTCTTCTCAGGATCCTGGTAAAACTGACCCGGCTCGTTCTACAAGAGGAAAGGAGACAGGTTAGGCCCCACTGCACTGCCACTGACTCTTACCTTCATCTTCTCCACCTGGGCACGGACCTGGGCGTAGCCCGCGTGCTGTTTGCCCAGCAGGTGTTCGTCGTGTCGCTGGGGCATGTCGCCCACGATCAGGAACGCCGCACAGATGTCGCACACCTCCATCTGCTTGAGCTGAGGTAGCTCAGTGTCGGCGTTATGCTGAAAACACCATAACCAATCTCAACTTTGCTCCATCTTTGAAGACAAGATACTGACCTCTAAATGCTTTATTTTACATGCAAAGTTTCAGGTTTGTCTGTTACTGTACAATTCTGTTTGGAAAGAAAATACTAACTTCATACAAGCCATTGGTTTCTGAGATGTAGTGACACTGCCTTGTAGTCGAGAACTATGCTGGACCATTTATTTAAATGATAAAATTCTGTATAAATTTTTCAAACTCATTCAATCTATATTATTCACAGATTCCTCTGATGATATCTTGTCCATGTATTTGTTACTACTACTACTACTACTAATAATAATAATAATAATGTATTTGTTACAAGATGCTAATTAATAAGATAATTTGCATGCGAACAAACAATCATGCAGCAACACAGAATGTTAGAATATACCCCATAATTTATTTTTGTTTTTCCATTTTGTTGTATGGATATCATGGTTTAGTTATTCAGTGCACTCTAGATGTAAACATTACCAAACAATAAATTCCATAGGTCATCGTGTGTACGTTCTTGACATCCTACCATAATTATAGAAATCACTGAGTGACCACATGGGGTGGAAGTTAAGCATGATGATGTACAGCTAGTGTATGGATGGGTGCTAGGTTTCTACTTGGCTAAGAACCTGAGAGTATGCCCCACACTGAGAGACTGGCTGTAAAACTTGTGGTGTCAGCTTAGGCATGTGACTGAATTCAAAATTGCCTGTTCACCCATCATGAATTGGATACCTGGTAGGACGAGATGTGGGTACCTGGTAGAATGAGATGGCCAGGTGAACATGAATGGTAACCCAACACTAAGCGTAGTAGAGTGTGTAGAAAGAAAATACTGTAAATCGTTAAATTTTAGCAAGCATAAACCTTTAACCCTCTCCATGCTGGAGGCAACCAGAGATGTCCTAAAGAGCAGTCTGTGCCTAATACAGCAGGGAGAGGATTAAACGAATCGCTCTTCAGCATAAAAATTAATTTCGCTAATACTGTAAAACACTTATATTTCTAAAATATATTACAAATGCTAAAATTGACATATTCGCGGGAATTAAATTACACGCATTTGCCAAAAATAAAATGAAGAACGTGCTCACCGGCGATAATGAACGTAACTATTTGTAAAGACCAATTAAAATAGGATAAAGCCAAGTAATTAGCGATGACTAGGGCAACACGTAGCCTCGACACCGTGAGTAGACTTTTGTTTATCGAGGTTAACGTCATTGCATCACTTGATTGCAAAACGAGGTCGGAGTTGATTGCCACTTAAACCATTTTACTCGAATGGTGATTGCCGCTTGTAACGTTTCACTTGAGTGGTAAGAGTAGACTAATACTAGTATATATTTTTACGTTTAATTAATTTTTAACAACATCGTTTAATTAAATTAATCAATCGTATTTTCTGTGTTTTTAATTCATTAGTATTAATTACATCGTACAGTAGTACGTCCGCTTCAATAGTAAACTTAGAGATTCATATTTCCCGCGGACTATAATTTCGCGCAAAGACATAGCGCATAATTATTAATATAAGTGTTTTACAGTATTTGTTCAACTAGCATTCCTTACTAACATGTGTAGGCTCTTTATTTTTGTCTGTCTTATTGGTTGTATAGCAATTCCCTGTATAATGATAGCAACTCATAGCAAAGTATAGTTATTTTACAATGAATTTTCTTGTTAATTCTTTTAACGTAATAAATCCACACCCTAAATAGCCAGACACGAGTAGCCAAAAATGGGCTCTCTTCCCAACAAAACAATAGATTGATCTTGCACTCCTGAGTAATGTGATCAAGCAGTTTACAGTAATTTACTTGGGTCTTGACTGCGACCTCAGTTACTTGTTTACATTTGTAAAAACAAACCAATGTTATTATCACTGTTTCTTTCTATTCCACAACCATCTGGTTGTTATCTTTTAGCTTCTGAGAGCCGGCTCCGTGGCGTAATGGTTAGAGCGTCAGAGTGCAGAAGGCTGCGGGTTCGATCCCTGGTCGTGTCAAACCAAAAGATGATACTTGTTGTTCCCCTGCTTGGCGCTCAGCATTAAAGGGGCAAGGCAAGGACTGGTCGGCTCGGAGTAAGTATACTGTGTCTGAGTAGGGTATCCATGTTCTATCTGTGGCATGTGATATTCCAAGTGAGCTAGTACTATTAATAACTGGTGGAAATCCAGACTAGTACAAGCAGTACATATGCATGCAAGCCATGATGCGAGTGAAAACATTTTGAAAGTGGCTTTAAACCCCAAATCAACCAACCAACCAAGCTTCCGAGAGATAATTGTGTTTCAAGCATGCACGTGTAGTTATTTATAGTATATTGATACTGCTCATTACCAACAACATTACAAATGAGAAATAAAAGATTAAAAAAATATAAATATATACACCAAGAGTTCGTTAACATTATATTATTTAAATGGTGAAAATTGCATATCGCTAATATAACGATAATCCACTAGTCGCTTAAGTTTAATGATGGCAAGATTTTATGATTTACAGTATATCACACATAGCTGATTGATGTATACAAAGAATTTAGCATCACTCTCTAATTCAGTCCGTACCTACCAATTTACACATAGTCATTCCCTCCATCCCACCCCTGGACACCATTTCTATACAGGGCTCCACATTAACCTTTTGAGGCACTTGTCGGTAAAGGACTTGATAATCTGAGCTATTTCACTTGTCTGCCTGTGGATAATACCTGTCCCGGACAGGCGGACAATCCTTACTGTGGAGCCCTACTAAGGAACCCTGCTATACAGTGAAAAAATAACACAGCTACCATTTGAAAACATAGGATGAATTTGGAAGTACAGTTACAATGTATCTTGACACTTGCCCATTTCAAAACGAGAGAAGAGTGTCTCTACCTATAATATCTTTCATAAGATATCTGCCAATATGAATAGTGTGTGTGTGTGTGTGTGTGTGTGTGTGTGTTTGTGTGGGTGAGTGTGTGTGAGAGCTTTCTTAGATACTTGTGTGGGAGAGTGAATTAAATCAGCGGACATCCAATCACAACAATTCACCTGTCAGAGTGAATACAACTTCTCCTGAATATTGGGTGCCTATTTGTCAACCATTGCTCTAACATGTGATGATGTTGCTATCTGTCTTTATGTGCCAGTGTGCTGTTCTGTGGCTATGTGCCAGAATGTACTCACATTCTCCAGCTGTCTTCTCTCCTCTCTCAGCTGGTCACACAGCTTCATCACACCTTGAGCTTCCTCCACTTTCCCCTCACATCCTAGCTCCTCAGCCTGCAATAGAACAACACTGTACCTCACACCACAACAACATACTATATCATCACTATACAAGCCCTCTGTCTACATTAGAACACACTGTATCCCAATAACACAACTCTTCGTCTACCATAATAAAACACATTGTCCTCTCACTACTCAACCCTCTGACTGAAATAGTACAACACACTAATATCCTCAATACTCAACCCTGACTGAAATAGTACATCAACACACTGTATCCTCACTACTCAACCATCTGACTGAACTAGTACATCAACACATTGTACTCGACCCTCTGACTGAAATAGTACATCAACGCACTAATATCCTCAATACTCAACCCTCTGACTGAAATAGTACATCAACACACTGTATCCTCAATACTCAACCCTCTGACTGAAATAGTACATCAACACACTGTACTCAACCCTCTGACTGAAATAATACATCAACACGCTGTATCCTCACTACTCAACCCTCTGACTGAACTAGTACATCAACACATCGTACTCGACCCTCTGACTGAAATAGTACATCAACACACTGTATCCTCATAACACAAGGAAAAACTGACTATCATCAATGGCCAAATGGACTGACATCAAAATTGACACACTAAAATTATTCTTCAAGCCGCACAAAGATATTCAAAATGATTTACCAGAATGACAAGTTGGAAGTGTCTGTATCAGTAAACACATTGGGAAACACATTGGCCTTTATCTGGGCAATGTTTCATGAAGCTCTGGTAAAGATCTACAAGAGGAATTATAGTAGTGATTATAAGATGGCTATGTTGTTTCATGAAGCTCTC
This sequence comes from Lepetodrilus schrolli, assembly GCA_032361225.1. NCBI lineage: Eukaryota > Metazoa > Mollusca > Gastropoda > Lepetellida > Lepetodrilidae > Lepetodrilus > Lepetodrilus schrolli. Next base: position 8,441 of record JAUTBT010042078.1, on the reverse strand, counting down.
ATAACACTACGACAGCTTTTCCTGCTGTGATGTAAAGTACTAATAAATAATGTGAAAATTTATATACCACAAAATCAATGCATTAAAGCATAGTCATAGCGGTACCCTACATTAATTCATTTATATCAGAGTTTACTTCCTGTTCTCTATCATATTCTACAATTGGACTGTATTAAAAAATACATATTTGAAAATATTCACATACAATATAGGGTTCATTTCCATTTTATGGAATCAGCCTCAATAACTTACATGCCCCCAGTGAGGCAAGAGATGTTTTATTGCCCAAAGTTTCACTTTATTTCAAGGAATGACATACTTGTGTTTTCAAAGAAATAAATGTCCCTCTGGAACACATTTGGGTAAACTCTGAGATCTAACACTGATGACATTCACTTGCATAATATTTTAGATTTCTTTCTTTTTATTATAGTTATTTATATGCATATTCACGAATATGTATCGTATTCCCCAATAGGTGTATTCGTTTTAAAGCTATTTTTCATAGAAAACTCGCATAAATATATGGTAACATAACGTTAGGAGAGCTCTGTTAAACACACGCACATTGCTACGCGACTGCTACGAGAAAACTTGTGGTCTAGTAGTAGATACGAGTGCTTCATAAAAACAATGCCCTGCTGTATCCACTACTATGTACCTGGTTTACAAGTTCATTAATCTTTTCTGTCAGCATTTCGATCTTGTCATCTTTCTGGCCTGGTACACTGCCATTTAACTGAAAAGAAATGAGAATAAAATTAATAGTGGGCAGTTATTCATTCTCTGCATACAAACATTAGCACAAAAACATAGTTGTAAGCAAAAAGCATGGTCGGTTGGTACACTCAAAATACTCTTATGTGAGGACTGTGCTCCATATTATCGTGATCAGAGTGGACTTTTTGACTATTTGAGAGATCAGGGTATCCATACTGAACCCTATGTATTACTGAGATGCGGGTGTACTTTTTGAGCCCTGTGCATTATTGAGAGATTGATGTGTACGTATCGAGCCCTGTGTATTGAGATGAGGGTGTACTTACTGAGCCCTGTGTATTATTGAGAGCAAGCCGCTGGTGGCCACGACGGATTCGTTTCTCCACGTCAGATATGAGACTTTGTAAGAAACGCATGAACTCTTCTTCATAGCCCATCCTCTCAAAACGGGAACTCTTCTGGTACCTGCAGTACATAGACGTAACCTGATCAGCATCAAATGATCACATCGAAATACTAAAATATTTCCCCCAGGATAATAAAGCTCTATCATTATTCATCGGCATCATGACTTCTAATCTAAGGCAATGGTGATGGTGATTATGGAGTTTAACCTCTGTGGGAATCTTTCACCCATTTATCTTAAGATAAATGTAGGTTATTTCTTGGGGTGGGTATATTTTGTGCCGCGATATACTACGATATGTTATCTGCTGTTATATTTGAGATGTCAGCCATTTTGTTTTGCCTCTAACATAAGCTAGAAAATATTTATTCACCTTACGCGTTTATTTCAGATGAATGAAATTTTGTATTTACCAGGGCTGCATTTAGCCTGCCATATAATTCACTACAAAGTGCTACAGTATCTGTTCAGCCAACCTAAAGGTCACAGTTGCTACAGTTTTGCTTCCAACCCGTTCAGCAAATTACAATTGTAGAATTGTACTGTTGGTTGGTTGGTTGATTTGGGGTTTAAAGCCACTTTCAAGAATTATTTCACTCACAACATGGCTTGCATGCATATGTACTGCTTGTACTAGTCTGGATTTCCACCAGTTGTTATAGTGCTAGCTCACTTGGAATATCATGCCGCAGATAGAACATGGTTACCCCACCGAAACACAGTATACCGACTCCGAGCCGACCAGTCCTTGCTTTACCCATTTAATGCTGAGCGCCAAGCAGGGAAAAAACAAGTACCATCTTTTAATGTCTTTTGGTATGACGTGACTGGGGATCAAACCTGCGACCTTCCGCACTCTGGGCCGACTATGTTTATGGAGAAAACTACAGAGTATCGTGGAAACCACTACAACAGAGCAGGGTTAGAAGTTCCCACTCGCCCTGCGACCCGATCCAATTCTCCTAATGTTAAATGTATCCTAAGGGCAAGTAGAAATTTCATGTTTTGTTATTTATATCATTATTCGGGTGAGTACGTTTTAAAGTAGTTTCATCCCTGCAGAAGTGTACAGCATTACATCATATTAGAAAAATTGCATCACTGATTACAGGTAAACAAGTAATATTATTGATACTCACTCTTTCCGATATATGTCATCATGTACTTTATCACAGGGACCTGAAACAAATGGTGACGGTTATACATCTATTTTTGTCAGTCATAATTACAACTCACTACAAGGAAGTAGCATGGGTACTATATCCAATAAAGTAATGCTTCCCTTCAAAAATAATTAAGCATTGCAAAAAATTATCCCATTAATGTTTCCCCCTCTACTCTTAGTAGATAATCATTGCGTATGGGTGAAAAATTCCTGCTGCATCGTAATACATTCACTCCATGCTTATGAAACACCAATAACCTAGCAAACTTACCTAAATCAGCACGGGTGTTGACAAACAGTTCATGGGGACAAAAGCTGCATAGGAAGTACTTGCAAACCTACAAAGAAAGCATTTAAAAATGATAAAGTATTATTTTATGGAATTCAAATGTTGCAACATATAATAAATACATATATGACATGAATAAATGAATTTGATCTGAGAATGTAATTGGCTGTTAGACGTCATGCTAGAGGCAAATGAGTAAATTCCGTTCAATAATACGCTTGTTTCATTGATGCCTAATCCATGTTATAAACCAATGACGGTAATAGGAACTGTAAGTTGACACGAGATTCATTCAAAATCTGGTAACATCAAAATGCTACATACTATAGATGGTTAAAATAAAAAGCAGCACGAAAAACATGCCAAAACGTCATTCATAGCAGCCATCGCAAGCCTCACTAGCAGCCGCGCAATAATGTTCACGAACAATGGTCTACAGATATTTTCATGGTTTACTTTCAATAAAATATTTTTGTCAAAGCCTATAGGTTAATTTTCAAACCATGCCGTAGCGATTTTCATTAAATATAACCTTGATTAGCAAGTATCTTCAACAGATTTTTTGTTAATTCCAGCAGGGAATCGAACCTGCGCCAACCTGCTTATGGGCGACAAGTTACCGTTTCCAAGCACCTAGCCGACTACGCTACTGGGGAACACATGAAAGCCAAACTCAAATTTCAAAGTCTTGTCGCTTTGCGTACTTAATAGTAGTTTAAAGTCATATGAACCCTGGAAGGAGTTTGATACCAATATGAAATGAGCACTATTACAGCCACTTCAAATGCTTTACCACGCTTAAATAGCGAAATACTTCGGTGTTTGTGATTATCTTTGCGGTTTATATAGGTTAAAAATATTTATAAATTACATCGCTAACCCTAGAATAACCCTAACAAAAAGATAGCATAGTGGGGAAAGAAGACCTAGTACACTGTGAATATCACTCCACTAAAGGAGTTGTGTAACAGTATATGACGTCACAACCGCAATTGGCTATCCTCGGACAGTTCCGTTGGTTAGCTGAATGGTCATATCGTGTGACATCGGACTTCCATATTAGATTTCTCTCGACAGACACACATGAGTTCGAGTTGTACATGTATTTATCACCTAAATTTACTGCTAAATCAGTATCCTTATAAAATTGTTATACTAATGTCAAGGATATCATTGTACGTTATAAAACAACACGTGCATAAAATGAAAGAAACGGGAGGGGGGGCGAGGGCGGAAATCACACTGTATATTTGCATGCATCTACACAGGTGGAAGTACGACACCCATCATGCTATTTAGTGCAGCAGGAAATTATATATACAATTATAATTTACAAATGCATTAACTTTCTTAATTTACTTTCCAACACATGGAAGGTTATTCTGCAAACATTAAAAACTGTGTATTTGCCGGAATAGAAAACAAATCTAATGTAAACCTGTCCTACAAAAAAAATATTTTTTTAAGTGTTTACCAAAAAAATAATAAAATAGTTCTCGGATAGATTCATTTCGAAATTCTATCAGATAAAATATATTCATAGGTCCACATATGCACTTAATGTATTTGAAATCATATAAATTAAACAGGATCTATAAAGTATTTACGCACAAAACCTTTCTAACGATAATTATTCACGTCGTTCTGTTGTGAACGGGTCATGTGATTCCAATCGAAGACATTGCTACACAACGACATTATCACAAAAAAGAAAGACAGACGACTTATTTCTTTTGAAGACTAATACCTCAGGATCATTCCATTTGATTTCATTTCTCTGTTCAGATGGGGCAAGATTACGATCTCGCCCCATTAATTCATCTAATAACGCAGCAGCAGCGCCGCCCGCCATGATTGAACGTTTTGCGAATGAGAACGACTTGGATACTATATACATGCACAATAATGAAAAATACGCTATAATATTAACAACCTAAGGGAAGTAACTGAAATCAAACGAATAATAACTCGTTTGCAAAAATGTTTAGAGTACAAAAAAATAGATAGATAGGCATGAAACAAATGTATTATTTCATTAAAGACATTAAAATGATGCAGTAAGGTTATAAATGAATGGAATGTGTTGTTGTTAAAGTACGAGATTTGGTACAGCGCATGCGATCAGGGTATGACGTCACGAATTGGTGTTCCACGAGGTGGCGAAACGTAAAGTGAAAGAAAACAGATAAATTCTCTTAGTAAATACACATGGCCTCACAGAACGGCCAGGAGGGCATTCCTGATGCTTGGGATGAGAATGGGGCTAGTGGAGATTGCGAAGGGGATGGCGTCAATGACTTAACAAAACCTCTGTCGAGTCTAAATGTGAACGCACCTGCTTTCGTACCAGGGCAAAATGTGTTCGCACAAACATTTGTCCCAGGGCCAGGCGGTCCGGATGAAGGTATTCTACGTCATCATATTGTTTATATCGCAACCACACCCAGTAATTTGAAATAATAATCTGTTATTATTATTTTACATGTTTATGTCAAGGTTGTGTTCATTTTCATTTCAATCTAGAAAGGAATGTTGATTTCTAAGTTCACCACATGTTTATTTGGTCAAATGGGCAACGTGACACGACATCTGGTTCATATGGTACTTAGTCTGGGGACCTCATTCAGTATTGTGGCTAGCATTAACTGTTTACAATCAATGTTTCAAGTACTTGATTATTAAGCAATAACATTAAAATAAGGAATTAGTATTACAATATTGTTGAAATAATTGTCTTCCTCCTACTCCCGAATAATAATGGCAAATAAGCTTTCATTGATGAAAAGCAAGGGATGCAGTGAACTAGTAGGGGAAACAAATTCATAATCATAAGGAGGGGGGAAAAAAGGCAAACTATATTAATTCCAAAATTGTAACAATAGTATTTTTGAGTACAAATCTGTCTGGGAAGTAATAACAGCTGTTGCAGTGTTTCAATAATGTTAACAGTATCAATACTTAGTCTTCGGTCCAAACGTGATTGTTAAATATCTTAAGTTGATAACTAATTATCACAAATAGTGGTGGGGAAAATATTTTCCTCTATGCATTCACCATCTTTTTTCATCCATTCGATCATCGATGATATAATTTATCATTGTGTATTTGTAGAGGGAGATCCTTCAGAACCATCTGTACCAAATAAGACCCCGCCAGATGGAGAGGACACTGTAATGGACACTGATGAACAAGGTAAGAATCTCCAGTGGATCCAGGAACAATCTCGTTCCTTAGTCTGTATCAGAATATCGGTAAATTTGTTGTCACACTCATACCAAAAGACGTTAAAAGATGGTGCTTGTTGTTCCCCTGCTTAGTGCTCAGCATTAAAGGGGTAAAGCAAGAACTGGTCGGCTCGGAGTCAGTATACTGTGTCTGAGTGGGATATCCATGTTCTATCTGCAGCATGTGATATTCCAAGTGAGCTAGCACTATAAAAACCGGTGGAAATCCAGACTAGTACAAGCAGTACATATGCATGCAAGCTATCATGCAAGTGAAAACATCTTGAGTGTGGGTTTAAACCCCAAACCAACCCACAGAAAGATAATATAAAGCTATGAGAGAAATGTATAACTAGAGATTATTAACCTTGTGTCTTTAGGTATCGTCTCTATCCTGCACGAGGTTAATAATCTCTTTATTATCTAATGTCAGTTTAAATACTTCTCTACATGAAGAAAACATCAACGTGTGAATCGACATTTTAATAAAGTTGCGTGTAGGAATACATGCAGGTCAGTAAATTGTAAACCGCTTCATACATTGATAAATAACACAAAGGAAAAGAAACAACTTTAAGAATAATTCTTATTACAATTTGTAAACATATATTAAATGCCCTCGATTAGCACATCTAGTTTCCGATTGTAATTGTCATTTTGTTTACTATTTCCATATAGTAGCATTTATAAATAGTAGTCGCACACGATCAGAGCTCCTTAATTTGCATAGTCGAGCAAATTGGCATGATGAACGAAATATCTGTATACTTACTTGAATTGCATTCTTATTACTGGTTATTTCACGGTAATTTGGTAACATTTTCATGAATACTATGTTATTATACATGTTTGCACATAATATATGGCAAAATTAGTAATATTTTTAGAGAGAAAAAAGTTTACATAATGTGCATATTCAACTTTCCATTAAATGATAAAGATAGTTAACGTAGTGCTTTCATCTTGGTGGAACCTGAACTAATTTCATAAGAATTTGTGCTAACCATGGTGACTGTGTTTATGTACCTTTTCAGAAAATCAATCTCCCGATGCAGATTGCAATATAGGTAAGTTTGAAATATATTGAGAATCTAACCCTTGTTTTGATAACCTACTAGTTAATAAAAGTAATGTAAATACGAGGCTTTGCAAAGTATTTACGTTATTTTATCAATGAGTAGGATAACTACGATATCTAAACACACGAGTGTGAGGTTCTATTTATCACCCAATATCATTTAAGTCATTATGACATCATAGCATTGTTATTATGGTGATGACATCACAATGGTAGATGGCAGCAGTAGGCCTTTCAAGTCATGTGCCTGATTTGACCAATCCCAAACATTTGAAGTGATATCTCCTAGGAGATAAATTTTAACTACTGCATATATCTCCTCAGTGCCAATATTAGGTGATAAATCTCTTTAAGTTTCTTTTGTTTAAATTTCCATATACCCCACCTGGGAGGTTTACAAATAGTTCACTTATTTCCCGGTGCTATAACAGTGGCATAATGTCTTTAACATACAAGTCGAGGGCAGTCATCATGACGTCACAGTGATCTATGGCCAAACCGCCTTGGACATTTTCCAGGCAGACAAATGTTTTGATTGCATTTAGACATCATGTTCACGCACAGTAACATGACAGTAGGATATATTTGTTGTCAACTCATCCCCCAGGGTACAAGGGCTCTCAAGTGGGGTACATAATTCCATATACCCCTCATGACGAGTTGACAACTTATAATATCAGAAAATGCCTCACTCTATGTAACTAGCCACATATTTATGGGACCATTTCATGCCAAAGTTATCGCCCGTGTAAAATAATTTTAATTGGCCTTTAGTCTGACATTTGTTTGGACTTTTTAGCTGACATTTGTTTGGACTCTTGTAGCTGAAGAGTGGGAGAACGAAGACGAGGACTCTGGAGACAAAGAAATGGATATAGAAAATGTAGCCGCGGCAGTCAAACCGAAGAAGAAACCTCCGTCTGTGTCGTCCTTGGAGCCGAAAAAGGAACATGTCAATGTTGTTTTTATTGGCCACGTCGGTACGTTTTGTTTCCAGTTGATTGGCTGTTTGACAATACAAGGCCATTGAAAAAGTTAATATCTTTATCTCATATTTTTTTGCAATTTGAAAGATATTTTTTACTGCATCATTACCACATAAAAGGATTATTACAATATTAATTTTAGACTAAGTTAGACATATTGTTCACCTGTTGTAATGTGACAGACTATGTTTTGCAGATGCTGGCAAGTCAACTATTGGAGGCCATCTGTTGTACCTGACTGGTATGGTGGATAAACGAACTCTGGAAAAATATGAGAAAGAAGCCAAGGAAAAGAACAGGGAATCATGGTAGGGTAATTTATCAATAATCTTGGCAACCGTGTTTCCCATTATATGAAACGGCTATACTAATGAGCAAACGGCTATACTAATGAGCAAACGGCTATACTAATGAGCAGGGGCGGGTGGTAGCGCAGTGGTAGAACAGTTGGACTTCAGAGCCAAAGGTTCCAGGTTCAAATCCCGCCCCTTTGGCCCGGCATCAATGTTCGCGAAAGTTACCTTTCTGACGCGATATTTATAGGATGCGATGTCTGTAGAGTGGCAATGCAGT
>JAUTBT010042067.1:0-15914 GCA_032361225.1 Lepetodrilus schrolli | reverse complement strand
CCCCCCCCCCCCCCCCCCCCCCCCCCCCCCCCCCCCCCCCCCCCCCCCCCCCCCCCCCACTACATAATCAGATAATCCAACACATAAAATGCTAAGACTGACTAAATATGGAATCAGCCACAGAAGCATAGTTTACATAGCACCAATCACGGCCCTTGTATAAGAATCACCAGTTGTTGATAGCTACACATCTACCTAGTTAATAAAGTACACAGGTCCCCACATTACACCAGCAACATAGATACTGTAGTACACCATATGCCTTCTAGGTTCTATTTCAAGCCAAGCATACCTCATTATACTGCTAAATGTCATATCAACTTTGTACATCACCAGGAAATGTACCAGCGAAATGTCAAAACAATACTTCACAATTACACGGCCATTAAAGGAGAAATAAAATTAATCAGACATGCAGTGATTTTGAAAAGTCCATCCTGTGTTAAAATGAAATAACATTATATCGGCAAGACTGAGACGGTAATCCTGTGCGGTAATCCTGTGCGTTTGACCCAGTGACAATTATAAACAAGGATATATATCCTAGACTCAGTCAGTCGCTGCGGCATAACTCTGAAGATACGAAGATAGAACTGTCCTACTTCTCTAAACGAAATATTCCTTTAATTGCTTCTACATACATTAATGTAGAGGGGAAAATCATTAAAATGCATACAGACACTAAGAAATAATGATGTATGATTCATATCTACCGGTAATCTAAACGAATAACAAGATTACTATGATCATGACAGAGAAGCAGTATAGGAGGCAATATGCTGCAATGACATGTATACCGGTTGATCATCAGAGCTGGCTTGACGGTCGAGTGACCTCCTCCGCATACAGTTGACATAGACATGGTATAAATCGATTACTAGCTTGCTAAGGTGTTTATCCAAAGAATCATCACAAACAGGAATCTGTATGGCTGGGACACTTGACACGTCCAAGTGATTGTAGTCATACCTTTGTATAAATAAATCCATGTTAATAATCAAGTATTGTAATTTATTCATAATGTCGCAATAATAGAGTGTCGGAATCTCTTTGCATTTACATTGCAAGTGTTGCAATCTCTTCACCTTGCAAGTGAGTGACAGGATGATTAAATACCATAGGTTTTGTAGCTAACGTGGTAAAATAATTATCACAAACTATTTAATAATTCTCGTAAGATGGAAAGAAGAAGGTTGCCGATTCCAGCCTTCAGGTTTGTGGTGCAACACCTTCGTGAGTTTACAAGTTGAATAATGATCATAAGTCAGAAAAATAATTATCAGAAATTATTTAAGAATTTTTACACAAAATGTCAGGTCACCTTTGTGAACTTACTTGGAACAAGTTGAATAATCATCATCAGTCATTAAAATAATTATCAAAAAATATTTTAAAAGATTTACAGAAAATTTCAGCTCACCTTAGTGAACTTACTTGGAACAAATTTAATAACGATCCTCATTGGATACAAAAGGCAGAACACTGGGGTAATCAATAATTAGAACTCCAGCCTTGAGGTTTGTGGTGCGACACTCTACCGACTGTGCCATCCCTCTATATTTATGTCTGGACCCAATGTCTACCAATCTTCCTACTGGAAGCAACCCAAGACGACCCAAGAGCAGAGATAGTGATTAACCCAGTAGGGCAATGGGTCCACTCTATGTGGAATTACACAATCTTAGCTATATAATAGCCATGCATGCAGAGAAATGGCACCAAACAAAAATTCAGAAACTACAGCCAAGGTAGTAGGATGTTGTACGAGAACAGTTATAAGCATAAAAAGTATATATGATTCAGAAGTGTCAACATGAACATTGTATACATTCTATTTAATAAAGTTCTGTACTGTTCTGGCCCCCATTCCACAGAACAATCATAGTATTACGAGTCGAAAGTCCATGTTAAAGTAAGTGAGTTACGACTCTCGAAGTGCTACGATTGTTCTGCAGAACGGGACCCTGCAATCATCCTGAAAGCTAAGGTTGATTTTTGAAAATACTCAACTTCATCAGAGCACATAAATTGTACAGATTAATGCTCCCCTTATTTTATTTAATATTTTTTTTGGCAATTATTTGTAGCAGCATATTGTTATGTACACAAAGGTTTAGCTTAATCCATCCAGCAATTCTGAATGGAAACATTGAAAGCCAACACTCCTCCCATTAGTCTTCTTCAGCCCTCAATGGCTGACAATCAAACCTGCAAAATTACAGGAAACGAATAAAGAAAAATGACCTATTTAAAAACATAATCACTAACAGAATTCCTAAGCAATTTAACCGAAGGCTTTATGAAATAAATTATATTTCAACAGGTATTGTCATTTAGATTTTCCTCTCGGATTCAAATATAAAATAAGTACCCCATTCTGAGCCTTGACCATTGTTAGAAGAAAAATAAATAAATTGCACGTAAAAGTAATAAATTGAGTTTCAAATTAATTATTGTATCACGAATGTGAGTCGGTGGAAGGGATACATCTATTAGCGCCTCGTAGCAATGAAACACCACTTGATCGAGAATAGGACTGCGAGAAATGCTGTTAATTAAGTTCCACCATCAACTTCCTTGGACATGTGGCCAGTGGATGATAAGCAACCAACACTACACATACACGTGCCAACTATTCTCAGCCCATTCCCCCACTAAACAACACACTACTGGAGATAAATGTCCCAGTAAACAACAATGAGACCCACTACTACCCCTACATACTGGTAACCCCATTGTGGATACAGGAAACAAAACTTCCTACAAGTTATCGATGTTTCTCTGTTCAAATCTGCTGGATGAAAAATGTTGAACGAAGGGAGATAACTTGATAATATTAATTCTTGTTTCTTGCTATTTGGTGTCAATACTAGTGTTTAATAATTAGAATTCAATTAATGGAATTGATAAGAATGGATAATAATACTGCATATATATTTTAATAAAACATCCATGCTAATTAATATCTTACCTCTGAAATAAATAATGTGTTACATGTATTATGTTTTGTGAAAATGGAAACTGATACAAATTTAATTCAGTTTTAGCATTCATAAAATTCATTAAATTGTCAAGAAAGTGAATATATCAAAGAAATACCCACATTGATAAAACTCCTACCTATAATGTAAAATATACAATTATAATATATTTGCTACAACAGAAATTAAAACAAATTTGACAAATTCTAGTATTCCTTTAATTCATTAAACTATCAAGAAAGAGAATTGGCCACACATTATTCTTAATATTATCTGGTGTACAGATCCATGAATAATGTGCTGACCTCTGGTTCAGCTCCCTGACCCCTAGCAGGTCTGACCTAGGTCAAAGGTGACCAATAGACCACCACAGCACTATCAAAGGGTCATAGAAAAATCAAGGCAGCTTGTAACAGGAGAAGGCTGGGGTGGTCAGCAGTTGGGCAGCTGGGGTGGTCAAGCCTATAGAGGAACACTGGTTGGATGATTATCTGCCTATTATACATAACTTGGGCCAATTAGGAACAGTCATAGGAAAAACAGTTTTTATTTCACTTGTAATGATTCCGATGGAGGTTAATCATCACTATATTTATGAAATTATCGTTAAATCTGTGTTTTGGTGCAGTTCATGGCAATAACATTGAACATCAATAAATAAATAAATTATTAAAATTTAAAATAAATATATAAATAATAAATTAGTAAGCAGTAATATATCAATCAATCAGTTAATTAATGATTTATTTAATACAAATTACCGAAATCAAAATTAGTAAATGCATTTTCACAAAACACATCAGTCAACACAAGCTAATTTACGCCAATTGAAAAATCATCAAAGATCCATTCTGTATTGTCGAAATCCTATTAAATATTAAAACCAATACAGCTCTATTACAGGCTCTGAGAGCAGAGAGCTCTATATAGGAATCCAAGCTTTGAATAAATTCATCTGACTGTCAAACGAATAATCTCTTAAAGGCACCCCTTTCTAAAGTTTGATTATTTGTTCCTGTTCCTATATTTCTTTTGGGGGTTTGTATTCATAACTAGCCTTGTAACAACATATTCACATTTTATTTATTCAATTTTTTTATTTTATGCATGTTCATAAATTCGCTTTTTAACACAATATTCATATTTTATTATATATATATTTTTTTTTATTTGTGCTCATAAATAGCCCCTTAACCCTATATACATTCTGCAGTGAAAGATGTTCATGGCATGTATCCGACAGGATTTCATCTAATGTCAATGTCTTCTCGTATTTTTCCCCGTTCTTTTCCTGGTGATTATTCCTTCCCAGGGAGACACGGAGTGACCCTGGCTGAGAATTGGCTGAATTGCAAACAGGAGAGCTTAGCAGCAATATTCATTTACTGCCTGTCCTCCAACAATGGACCGGGCACCCCTGATACTACAAATTACTCTGGCGGCAGTGCGGAATAAATCAATAGAGGCCAAATGAAAGAGAATACATTCGGGGTTGAAGACAAGCTCTCTGGCACAGGACTGCCTGGCTGGCTGACACTGCAGCAGCAGTTTTGGATCCAGCCGTTTATTAGCTAATGACGCCGACATTGGGAGGTCCTAATGACTCCAACATCGGAGGTCCTAAAGCCTCTTTAAAGGACCCCTCCTTAAACAGACAGGTCCCTTTTTTTAAAAGGATTTAAAAATAAAAATCTGGCTTAGCTTTTTCCTTTGCAAATTCGGAAACCGTGTCAAATCTGCAGGTCAAAATTTATTCGTATTTTTCGATGGAGTCTGTCCATGGATATTTCGCGTTTGATAGATGGCTAAGCGAGCTGAGCTGAGGTGAGCCCGAGCTGGGATGTGATGGGATGTATCAAGTGGGCTGACTGACTGGCTGGCTGATGGACTGACTCAACATGGCCTGGTACGGCGGGGAAGCTAGTATATCAACAGTTACCTCCCTTGAGACGTGAAGCGCACTCCATCAGCTTGACAGATGATCAATAGGCAGTGATTATGTTGATCTGTTACCCACCGCCGTTGTGACAATATCTAAATACCACTAGGAAGTGACACCATGGTCGGGTCTTTTCAACAGTACATGCATTGCTCTATGATGCCATGTGTTTGTATGTCAGTACGCACTCAATTAGGGAGCCTCCAATTTTGATGCAAATCGATTTAGAATTCTTTTGAATTATCCCTGGCTGAAAAGCTGTTTGATGGTGAATCAATGTTTATTTACAAAATATAATCTTGTTTTATAAGCCTATTTACAAAACATACATTTGGCGTGATATATTTGAGAAGAGATGTGCATGAACAGATAAGAAAACATATACACTTCAATTTAGCTATAACTACTTATAAATAATTCCCTCAATTTAACAGATGCTTGTGTAGAAGCCTATGGGGTTTTTTTATAACTTGAAATGGTTTGTTAACAGAATATTAAAAATAATATACTATATATAAATTGATAATTGAATTGAAAACAACATTTTTTTTGGTTTCTTTTCTTTTGCCACAAATAGATAAACAAAAGGAACAATTAGCACATTTTAATTTTAAAAAAGAAGAAATCTTGCTTCAACGAATTTCTCAATGAATGGTTAAACATACAAATACAAATGCATTTCACATTACAAATACATTAGCATTGTTTGTCCAATCCATGAGACTCAAATTATCAAGCAACAAGTCTACTCCAGTTTCAATACAACATTTTTTAAATGTATTCTTAAAATAACACTTGGCGAGCATTAAATATCTTTCACCATCTTTCAGGTCATATATATACTGTCATGTTGTTTGTAATCAACAGTAAACGTTTGATTGCGAGCAAATTTCCACAAAGTGTTAAATAGGATCCATACACACAACAAAAGCATGGTACAAGACCTTGGGTTGTTATTGGCTTTTGAATCATTCTGCAATATGATCACACAATTAGGTCCCTAACAATCGGTCACATTTCGTGTTCACAAAGGACCCATGGACGACTTTTTTTCATGACCCACAACCTACATTCAAACATATCTGTCAATCAAGACCGAAATTGTATATTCATAGAGACGGGCTACACTCTGTGTGTGTTGGCTTTTGTTGCAGACTGTAAAAGATATCTGGCTTACTGTACCCGCCATTTAAAGTGCATATGGAACTTTTTGTCATCAGTATACAATCAGTACAGTGTGAAAGCTTTCAGCATTAGTTTAACATTCTGCCAATTAATTGTGTACACAATTTAATAGATATATTAATGTAATTATATTATATTAAAATTTAATTAAAATTTAATCATTTAAATTTAACAATTTAAATTAATCTAATAACCATTTTCAACATGTATAATATATACATAATTTAAAAACAACAACATGATTTTAGGTTAAACACATTTTTGGGGGTACTTTATTAATAAAATTGTAATACTAGTATTTATCTCAATATGCTATAAATGTATAGTCCTAGTGAACAGCGACCAACAAATAGAAAATTTCTGTAACACCTTCTGTAATATAGGAATACATTGTAATCAAAGAATGTACCTTGATGTAAAGTAAACACGACTTTGTTCTTGATATTGAACAAGGTATAATATACAATTAACATGTAGATGCAAATAATCGAGATATAATATATCAATATTTCTACTATATACACAATAGCTTTCTGCAGACACTGCACTATCAGATGTTACACAATTAAAGAGTCAATTTAAATTTCATATTTTTCATACATATCTTAAACTCTGCACATATTCATCATCTAATCAATTCAGCCATGAACTGGCTCTTCATACATTTTTTAAATTATTTTTTTAAAATTGAGGTTTGGAGTCGCTTTCAAGATTCTTTTATTTATATCATGACTTGTCAGTTTAGGGCAGGAGGAAACCCGCAACATCTGTAGCGCTGAATGTTGCAGTAAACCTGCGAGCATCGGCTGGTACTGACAAGACCTGCATTGCAACACCTGCATTGCCACTCTACAGACATCACATCCTATCAATATCGCGTCAGAAATGTAACTTTTGCGAACATTGATGTCTGGCCCCACTGGGGCAGGATTTGAACCTGGAACCTTTGGTCAAAGTCCAATGTTCTACCACTGCACTACCACCCACCGCCACTTCTTACAACCTTGGCAATTAGTATATCTATTTACCTCAAATAGAGCCTGGGGATTAGCCAGACAAATATCAATTCATTTTCTCACACATATTTAAATGTCATTATTTGCATAACGTGTTAAAAATGTTCAAAAGGAAAACGATTCACCCGGACTGCAATAAAATTAGAATTTCAAAAACAATTTTCATTTTCTTTTGAATTAATTTTTTGTTGTTGTTTTGGAATGATCCTGTTTTCATCGCTGGATGTATGTAGTATACATATGCTGCTAAAATTATTGTTTCTGTGTCAAGTCTTGTAAAGTATGGGTTATCTTTCCACTGAGGACTGTTCTTTCGTGATTACCTGTCTGTCAACATATATCAGTGTTCGTATATAAATATTACCATGACTCAACATGTAAACAGTAATAAAATACATACTTTAATGTTATTTCAAATGTCACCCAATAACGTGACAATACAATAAACAGTTTATAACGTAACAATACCAATAAAAGATAGATGTATATCTCTCGCAATTATGTAATGGTAGAAGATAGAAGTTAACTTCAATGAAGGTTCTATTTACCATAAAATACCTACATATGTAAAATTTCACAAATTAAATAGATATACTTGTAAAGTTTTCAATTATCTAGAATCATATTACATACATTATTTCTGAACAATATGCAGAGCTGACCCATGACCTTGACCACTGACCTTTGACCCTATATCCAAACACCTATACATAGACTAAAATACCTATTCATTTCTAGAATCTCAGTTGGAAATATTGGATGTTTTAACCTAATCCAATGATTGATGATAAAATTACTTATTTATACTAATATTTGGTAATGACCTTGACCTTAGATGGGCATATGTCATACCATTTCTGAAATATTATCCTAAACATTAATTCTTTTATACGAAAAGAGAACCAAATAGCAAATAATAACAAAGCTTTTCTTCAAAGGTAAATATTCTTCACCTCCAGTATCTGTCAACTCTGAAATTCATTGAAATTGTCTAACAAACTATTTGGTCATCATGCATGCCACTGACATTGCAACACTATCCATCTGATCCATTTATGACAAAAATGTGTCTCGCACTCGTTGACCTTGAGCGAGTCTGACCTCCATGTGGGGGATACAAAAACCAAGAACTTGATATATCTATATCCTAAAGCCGAGGCCATCATGTAAAACAAAACCATGTGAAAAGTCGCAAAACCATTTGATCAGTGGCTGCGACAGACAGAGAGTGGGTAGAGGCTATCAAACTCTAGATGCAGTCCAAATTACAATGGGACTGCAACGGGACTGCAACAGGATTGCAAAGTAAGCATGGAGGTAATCATCCAAACATAAATACAGGATCAGTCCTGCTCTCAGGTTATTCATCCAAGAATGTTAAAGTCGGATAGCTTATGTCATCTAGGAGGCCGTCCACCCACCCTCCCCCCCTCCTATCCGGTTGCCCCTCCTCTCCATCGGCTTCCTCTCCTGTCCACCCCCCCCCCCTTCTCCTTCAGGTATAAGACATAAATACCCCGCCCTGTCTGTGAAAGAAACACAGTCTAATTTATAACAAAGAGGTCTCAGTGGGTCTCTCTTCACAGGTTTCAATTGCCAGTAAGTTGCCCAGCACTTAAACAGCCTGGAAAATATGTCATCCCACCCATTTCTATTCTGTGGCAAACTGTACCAGGGAGAAACGGAAATAAAAAACCTCCATCGTCATCACTGACTTAATTTCAACGCAAATCTTTTGTTTAGGTTTGTTTTGTTTTTTTGGCTGTGAATTTCTTGTAGTGATGACTTTAATGTAAAATATACATGTCCCCAGGATTACAGATTTCTGCGCAAATTTTGCATGTTTTTCTTTTTTTTTTGCTTGTGAATTTCTTCTAGTGATGACTTTAATTTAAAATATATCTATCCCCGGGGAAACAACATGTGTACATTTTCATATAATATTGCTGTCATGGGTCTGTCATGGTTCTATCATAGTCATGGAATATTTGGCAATATTTCATGACTATTATGATAGTTCTGTAACGGTTCTGTCACAGTGGGAGTCACTTGAAGCATCTGTGCATATCCTACTACGTGTTATCAGTGGCAATATTCAATATGGCTTTCAAATTGAAAAATATTTGAAATCGTTACTTTTATATGTCATATTTCTTTTGACGAGTAAATGGCCATCTGGTGGGATATGAAGAACATATTGTGGTTGGTTATTGCAATAAATTAGCAGTTGTCGGATGGACCTTGCTGGTTTAAAAACTGAATTAATATGCCCAATTAAAAATCCTCACGTTTTTGTCATGTTCTTTCCAAAATAATTTGAATTATTTTAAAGAAAAAATACTAATTGTCACCTCTTTAAAGAAAATCACAAAAATATCCAACTGTAACTATGACAGAGATTAACAATTACAGCATTAGCAGTTGCCAACAGCATATGCTCATTTCACTTGTATTCTTAATAATATACTCATATACCCAAGCTTAATAATCATCCAACACAAATCTATTATGCGCATCATACAGAAAAATAATATTATGTGTATAGGCATGCATATTTATTATCATAAAAGGATGCATGCAAAATTGTCCCTAACTTCCCAATTGAATACCGTACCTACATCTTAAACACACGCAATTGTTGACTTTAACTGTGTACTTAAACACCCGTGGAGAACGTGGTATTTTATTGCGGATCAGTAACCGCCCAAAGTCCTACAAACATGTTATCACGATCATAACAGTACACACACAGGATAAATGTATACACACAGTCCACACAGAATCACACAGATACATTCCGCACTTCTGTGGATCTGTCTGTATATTTTGTTCTCATACTTTGCGAAAATTGGGCGTATACAAATACGTCAAATAGGTTTTTCATACCCCAATGCTTGTGAGAGCAAATGCATGTTAGTAAGTTGTTTTACTTTATTGGAAGTGGCCTACTTTCTCATCTACACAGAGTATTTAACACATATCTACCTATTATTTTTAAAGATCTTGACGTGACAATATACAATATGAAAGGTGCATGACTAGGTTTCATATATTATAAATGAATGTATCATGTTTAGGAGGTGCATATAAGAAGGTGAATAAGGTGAAAAATTAAAGGTGGTGCTCTATAATGTCACTATTGATAAATATAGATCTTATTTTATAATGCAGTGAATATAATGATTTTCCCCAAGAGACTAGTTTATGACCTCAGAATGACTATATTATGGTATCATTAATAAGTTGAATTAATGTAAGAAAACATATAAAATATGTTACTAAAATATCATAGTTCAAATAATAACAAATCTACTCCCCTCATTAAAAAATACAAAATTAAAAGTTTCATAATGACACAAATTAATCCAATGATCTATGTAATTCTGTTTCTATATCCCCTCTATTGTAATCTGATTTCTGTTTGAAAATGCTAATTCAATATAGCATCAAATAATAAACACGTAACTTACAAAGAGGAATGAAAAACATTTCGTCAGTACATCCCATTTCGGATCCAAATTGTCACTTATGCATCAGTATTGATTCCTCGTTTTGCCTCCTACTTCTTTGCAACCCCAAATACCATGAAACGATTAAAATCAATAAACGGATCGTTCCCCCCTCCCTCCCCTAACTATCCCTATCTCTATCACCATGCACTGCAACAAATTTCCTAGGCAGAGAGCAGCCTAGGCAGAGAGCAGTTGGCATTGGATCTAACAAAAGAAACACATAAAAATCAAGCGTCTATAGTCCAAATCATTAAAATCAATCTAATGTGGCTAAGAGTCGTTGCCTATTATGTGAAGCTTGGCGATGGCCGTTTACCGAGCAGAGGGCTGCCTGAATGCTTAACGTCAACCTCCTGTGAGGGGGCGCCACCTATACCTATTCCGACGGTCAATACACCGCCATTAAGTTAATCTACGAGCGAGCGAGATGACTCTCGCTCGAATCCAAATCACACAGCTAAAATAGTTCTTTGTTGATTTTAAAATAATCGGCGGAAAGGGTAAGAAACTGACCGATAATGTGAGATTCATTATAACGCGCGATGAAATAGGCGAGGCAGTTTTCGTAATTACATGTAATTACGTCTCTCCTTTGTGTTATTTTAAAACATGCATCGTTGTGAAAAGATCCTGAAAAAAAATAATCGTTTACGGGGAGTTGCGTTATATTAAAATCTTTCCGCGAAATCTTCATGGCCTCTTTGTTGCCCGTACGTGCAGCAGATGAGCCTGGCAGTGTGTTTGGCGAAACATATCAATACGCCGGCGAGAGTCGGGTTCATCATAACCCTGGATAAATGAGCGGAATCGTCAATGAAATTAACATGGCCAGACTGCAGCTTTTGCTGGCGATGTGTCCGATTGTCCACGGTCGACTAACTACGCAGGAGCAATCATAATCGATACCAGGCACTATCCATCTCTACTACGAAATCGGATCAATGACGTCCTACAGCATATTGCCGTTTTCCACCGACACTGTGCAAAACCACGCTTATTCCTTCCACAAATGTACTAACAAATCATGCCGCTCGGCAAACATGCAAATAAATCACTGTCAGCTCTCAGTGTCTAAATCAGACATCAGGCAAATAATGAAATTTTTGTACACGCTTATTTATCCTCGATAACGTTCCCCTCCCCATTTCTTATGATTAGGTCTGATTTTTTCTTCTTCCTTATTTTCTCCCCACGATATTATGATCACTTTTAACCTAAGGACGACGGTAGGACAAACCAGCTTTATAATGATTGACATTCGCAAATAGCAAAACTTGTAGTTCATTATTAATCAGTCAAGCTTTGGAGAGCCGTGGTGAAGATTATAATGTTATTGCTGTGAGTGGTAAGCTGCCGTAGAGCTCATACATGGCCTGATATCAGGTGGATAGACCTGGCTCATTAATAAATCATGCTGTTTAGCGCACAGAGTACGGCTTGCTCCATGACGTATCTTTGTTCGTTCTCAATGACAATTAGTCAGAGATGCACTGGGGATGATTAATTAATTGAAAACCAAGAATATTCCACAATAAAATGTTGATTGTTCTTCGACTGATTAACAGCATAAAAATTCTTTAAATTATTATTTTTTAAATCCATTTAATTTTCTTACATTCTAACTTTTTACTGAGATCCATATCAGATAAAATAATGCAGATATGTGTTATGATTACTAACTACATCAAATAAAATGTTTTGCATCAAATTTTGTCACATGATTAAACAGGGTCAGTCTCTGATCATTGATGCAACATCGATTCCAATTGCATGAAACACAAATATGTTGAATGCTACTTTAATCTATTTTTCATTGAGACATGTCATTTACTTGGATAAAGATTCATGCATGGGATCTATAAAAATAATATTTACCAATAGTTTATACAGACACATATAATTCGTTATTAATTGGTTTGTGAAACTGGCCCCTATCAAGCTGATCGGAATATGCGTCATGTCACGATACAGCATGACAATGGCCGCTGATGAACACAACACGTGTTGTTTATTTAGGTAACATACTTCCAGGTGATATATCCACAGGACTCCAATATTATTAATCTATTAATCCTAATTCTGATGTATTTTTATGCTTTTTTCAATATTGATCCTTTACTAATAAAAACACATATCAATCAGCCAATTTACAGCAAAAATAACAATAACAATAATGGCTGTACAACTGATCACATTCCCCCAGTCAAAATATTACTAATAGGTTAATGAAAAAATTCATAGCTGTGAGGTTTGCAATCAACAAGCTATTTTGAGTGGAGAATTTGTTGACAGATGTAGATGAATGTTTAATTTTTTTTATTATTTTTAAAACACTCCATGAGAGCATATAACTCACTTGAACATTGATACGTGCAAGATATCATAGATAAATTGATCTGATGTGTTGATAATTATCATGTTTACAAGGATACTCTGGTTATCAAGTTATACAGACACCAAGATCCTTAAACAAGAATAACACAAACATATAGCTATATCCATGTTTTTCGGAACGGCAATTATTTACTGGCGTTGAAGAAAACATGGAAAACATCCCTGAGAAGTAACAAACACCATAACTGAGACCCACAATACCCCAGAATAGGCTACACAGAAAGCCCATTGAAATGGCATTCAAAGATTCCGATGTCAACCTGTTGAAGTCTACTAGATTATGGAGCTCTTATTAACCATCTAGTGTACACTAGTGAAATCCACAAAGACAGTGAATGACATCTGAATGACACCGAGCTTGGACCAACTCGGGTGTGAAATTCACGACAGCCGCAGAAGAAAGGCATAACTGGGGGTGTACTTTTGACCCATGGAAGCCACTCTATACCTGAATTGCAATTCACCAATCTTGTTTTCATGTTGTCCATGGCAAGAGAGAAGCAAGTTACACGAAAGCTGTAAAGAAAGTGATCAATGCGTCTCAGGGAGTTTTATACGTGGTCGCATTTTGATATGGCCCTACATGGGAGACCTATATAGGCCCCTGCCATCTTCGGAAGAGAACATGCTTGAAAACATTCAATTCATATCACTTCATAAACTAGTGTTTAGTGAATACAAATGCTGCCTGATATGCTCCCTCTTAATACATCAAATAGAAAAAGTGTCCATTTTAATATCATATATATCATATAGCCCATTAGGCCAGTTTTGTTGTTAGTTTTATGGATCCATATTTCATTTAACCCTCTCCATGCTGGAGGCAACTGGAGATGCCCTAAAGAGCCATGTCTTTGCCAAATCCAGCAGGGAGAGGGTTAAAGCAATCATACATACATATTCCAATGTGATAAACAAGAGAAAGACCACTTAAATACACTTAACAGTTTTTACATGCAGTGTCATACGTAAAATGTAAAAAAACGTAAAGTTTTGATTATAATTCCATAAATTAATATATAACTATATATAATAAATAAAATAATGTAAAATATAAATAAATAAAACAATATATAATACTATAATCACAGGGATTATATAACAATTGAAAAAGATCAAACATATTTTTTTTAAACATTCAATTATGGAAGTCTAATCAAAATTATTATTTTTATTGGCATTGACGTTGAGCAATGTCCTCTAGGAAAAACAAATAATGCATATGTATACATTTAAAACATAACAAATGCAGTGAATACCTCAATATTAACCTCCTTCAATCAGAGATGCCCTATAGAGCAGTGATCTAGATTATCACGACAGGTAAATGGTCGTTTACTGATAAAGACATGCATTCTGCTGACCTGTCTGGTGGGACATTCATCATGTGAGCCTAATACATTCAGTATTGACTGGCCTCCTCCTGGTCAAGCTATTCTATTGACCATGTAACAAGTTAATGTCAAAATGACTGCATGTCTAACAGCTGAATTAACTTCACCTCTCTTCAAACGATCAGCCACAACAACTTGATGCTTCCATTGCAATTTCAATAAGTTTAAAATATTTTCCGTAAAAATGAGATTATTAAAGAAAATAAAGACAAGCCTTGTTGTTATGATTAATTTAATTAATAACATTGGATGCTGTTATTAAAATGTGTTTATGAGTTTAGGCATGGAAAAAAGCTGGCGTATCTGTATGGTTTCTGTGTTACTGGATTCATATGTGAATTATGACACTATTGTCCTTGATGCGGACAACAGGGTTAAATTATTTACATTTACTGTGATACAAACAATCCATTCCCCTCCCATACTGTAATTGACATCAATGCAAGCAAATTTTGCAAGCTGAACAACAACATTTATAGCTGGCGATCAATGTCAGGGAATATCATAATTAGCAAAGGCCCTAATGTTGATATCACCGCTCAATTGACATCATCCCATCCCCCCACTATTGCTATCTCACCCCCCCCCCCCCATTCGGGTCATAACCTCAGAGAACCGGCAATCATTGTGTTGTTCAATATTGGATTCATATCGAGCTCTGATTGGCTTATTCATCCACATTCAAGGTTACAAGGTCACAGTTCCAGCATGACTCTGCAACACATCCAATGAAGAGTTGTTTTGCAGATATGATAAAAATATTTAAATTATTCATGGAAGCGACGGTTGTAGTTGCTGTTACTGTCTGCATCAGTGGTGGTGGGGGGGGGGGGGGGGGGTCTCAGATGCGTTGATGTTATTCCCCCCTTCCCCCCCACAAATTCACTGGACCTTTTTTTTGTTGCATCCCAAATGATGTCCTATTGACGTTGGTCATAGCACTTTCCTCTAAACTGTCTGTTTAGCCCAGAAATCAATGATAATGCAATACTGACACAAGTTTGTAACAGGTCTACAATCTAAAAGGGCTTGAGCACACTAACGCGATTCTTAATTCGTTCAGAGATGCTCATGGTCGGAATTAGGACATGTACGGAACAGTCATTTGTCAGGCAGATCTCAAGCAATTAAAAAACCGACAATGCGGTCACTGACTTTTAATTGAGAACAAAACGAAAGTGGCATTGAAATTGATTTCTAATATAGTTGGCCCCTGATATTCAATTATTAATTTGCAGACCCAGAAGGGAAAAACATTTTTCTTCTTCTGCATTATATTTTTTTCCATACTAGCTAAATGTTTTTTTCTTCTGTACTATAAGCAAGATTAGTTTCTGATTATCAAGATGGTGGGTGAATAAAAGTTGCCACTTTCACAGTCGTGTGATTCAATTCCTTAAATTTACCAAAGTTCAAGTCTGGCATTAATGAAAATCGATTGTTGATACTTTTATCTGATGTTCTTTTGTGCAAGATGAACCTATATATATATA
>JAUTBT010042056.1:0-17087 GCA_032361225.1 Lepetodrilus schrolli | reverse complement strand
TGTAATGGTGGGGGTGGCAGTGTAATGGTGGGGGGGTGTAATGGTGGGGGTGGCAGTGTAATGGTGGGGGTGACAGTGTAATGGTGGGGGTGGCAGTGTAATGATGGGGTGGCAGTGTGATGGTGGGGGTTGCAGTGTGATGGTGGGGTGGCAGTGTAATGGTGGGGGTGACAGTGTAATGGTGGGGGTGCGGTTCGTTGATGAAATCTAACGCCCGTTGTTGTTCCCATGGCTCACAGAACAGGATGATTTTTTTTCTTTCAAGATGACAATGCTCATCCCCAAAAGGTGCGCGTTGCAGTTATATTAATGGACCAGGAACGCATTACTTTACTCACTTGGCCTGCAAAATCATTAGATCTCTCATTGAACATTTGTGAGATGTTTTAGGAAGGATAGTTCGCTTACGGCAGCCTGCACCAGCCTATATCAATGACCTGTGTGTTGCACTACAAGAGGAATGGCGGCGCATCCCAAGGGCGACAATCCGTTGTTGAATTTTGAGTATGTCTGTCAGATGTTGTACATGTTGTGGTGCACGTGGTGGTCACACTAGATATTGACTTTGACCGCTGTTTACTGAAGTATTGAGTTTTCAATTAAAGTGACCTCCCAACATTACAATTGGGGTTCCTTTAATTTTTGTGGATAGTATACATGTACGTACCAATGAGAGGCTTGTTGACGGTGACCCATCTGGTCACACACTCTGCGTCGTCAAACTGCGCAGGAAATCGGTGTTCCGGTGCCAAACGATATTCGACGTTGACGACAATACATGGGGTGTCCCTAAAAACGAGGTTCGAACTATATCAAAGTTTGAAAAAACGTGAAATATCTATTTCTATTAATAGTGATGACTGAAAGTTTTAAAGGCATCTTCATTATGAATTTGCTCTCATTTAACAATATTCCATTGAAAGTGTAGTGTAAGCTTTTACCCTGACTACTCCCTGCTAGATTCAATTAGTACTCTCTGTTTAAATCTAAACATGCCTTCATTGGTATTTTGGTTTGAATTGGGATTTACAGTCTATTTCAAGATTATTCCGTTCATATCAAGGCTTGATGAAACCTGCAACACCCGCAGCGCTAAACATGTATTGCAGGAAACCTACTAATGATGATAATTGCAAATTGCAATAATACAGACAGCGCAGCCTTTCGGGAAGGAACGGTAACTTCTGTGAACAATGACGTATCTAGCTTACGTCCTGCTCCGTTCCTGCCGAGTATTATATTTTATATATATATATATATATATATATATATAATACTAGTATATTATAAAGGAGGTATTGGACAAGAGCATGCTCAATTGGCTCCAAAGTCCTACAATATACCAAAGTATTACCACGTGCCCCCAATCTAAATGTGCATCAACTACCTCTCATTTGTGATTAACAATTTAATGTCCGTTATCATCACAACGTCTCTGAAAGCAAGCTATATGCATCGAAATATTACCTTGCTAATATTTTACAGGGTACGGCATAACCAGCCCCGGAACCGACGATAAATCCCCCTCCATGGAAGTATACGAGTATGGGAGCCGTGTCAGGACACGAGTAGTCCTTGTATACAGTCACTGGGATTCCATCTGGGGATTAGAGCACACACTATAACATGAGGCTTTATGGGCGTTAATTAATTATATTAATTATATTAATTATTAATTAATATATATACATACAGTGAAAGACTGAGATTTCTCAATGTGAGATATCGTCACTGCAGTGAAGAGAACACCTTCCGTTACTACTGAACCCGCTGTGAACCACGATGCCAACTGCCACTTTCGTCAGTTCATCGTAAAATTATTTGATCAATTTGATACACCACGTTAAACATTTACGAATTGTTTTCCCGTCAAACATAGTTTTATAATGCAGTAACAAAACATTGCTCGTACGTCGCACGCACTGGCGGCAATAGATATGTGAATATGTCAGACATGAAAGGAACCATAGATGCCATAGTTATTTGATTCCATGGTTTACGGATTTTGGTGTGAAAAAGTTTGGGTCTGGGGGTAGAAAATATAAATAAATATAAAATAATACTTTGACTAGTCCGTCGGGTTGTATAAAAAAAAATATCTAAAATGTGGGGAAATAAACGTATCAAATAAGACCAACCTGAATTCGCCGATGGAACAACATATTCGGTTACGCTTCCTTTGAACTCGACTGCCCCACAGTGTCTGACAGTCATCTCCTTGCTCATAGCTCGTGCATCCTCTATAGAATATTCTTCGTACGGTTTGACGTCTCCTTCCATCTGTTTCTTAAAGAACGACAACGTCTCCTCTTCAATGTGGTACTTGGTTCCTGCCTCCCCCCACGCATCCAGTGTGGCCATGTTTTTATAAACGCCCTGAAGTAAACGAGACAACCTGAAAAGAGACCCGGAAATGTGAGCGTGTTAGACGACGCAACCGTATATCAACAGCGATCAGAACGAGGCTTCCGCTATCTGCCCTATTGACTCAATTGGTGTTGATATAATTTGGACATGAAATAACTACTAGTATACGTAGCTGTTCAGGGGCGGATTCAAAGTGGCTGGGCTTACGACCCCACCCAAATCCCCCTAAAACAATATTATTGTATACTGAGGTCACGAACGCATTCTAGCATGACGGCAGATCACGTGACAATGCCGCCTTGAATATTTAAGAGGGCATACCAAAGTTTCTAGGCAACGCTCTCCAGCTCCATGCTGTGAGACACATGCGTCCTAAGGAGGGACCAGCCTGCCGAAATCAGCTAAGCTGGAAGGCGACTGTCAAAGCAGTAAACCCCACAACCACCAGTTTCTAGGCAACACTCTCCAGCTCCATGCTGTGAGACACATGCGTCCTAAGGAGGGGCCAGCCTGCCGAAATCAGCTAAGCTGGAAGGCGACTGTCAAAGCAGTAAACCCCACCACCACCAGTTTCTAGGACGCACCCAACTAAACCATCACAAAACACTACTAGAACAACAACAAAAACTGCCCGCACTGCACCATACCAGAAAACATAGAACAGGTTGTTTGCCTAATTCCGTATCAATGCTAGTTCAGGGCCAGTGGCATACATAAAATTCATTCGCGGGAATACACGATACAGCACATACTTTGTAATGAGCTATTTTGAATATTTAGCCATTTATTTAACAGGAAAAAATATAAATAAAATGTCATTATAAGTTTTGTGTTTGTTTTATAACTTATTTCAACGACTAAACTGCTCGACCTGAAATATTATAGTTGATTTTTTAGTGAGCGTGCTAATTTGTAGGCGCAAAACTCATGATAAATCAAATTGATAGAAATACTCTGTAATATGAATTGTCTCATGGCTTCCCTCACACATGCAAGTTATTTGTAACATTATACAAGAGCACAAGTACAAAAGCAATTTTTTTCAGAAACCTTTTCAAATCCTTATGGATGCATTGAAGATATTAATGAGAGATAAAGTAAAAGAATATATATTTTTAAGAGATTAGAGGTAACGGTTAGACGCCTGAAAACAAACTCAGTAAATGTGGATCTGAAATTCTGCGCACGTATATCAAACTAGACAATCCTTCAATCTTGGATACGGTTGCATTCCTATTGGTTGAAACAAAGCCGTCATTCAATCTAGAACACTGGAGTCTGGAGTTTACCATGGACAGAATTTGGCTACAATCACCAGCTAGTGAGAAGAGAAGCAACAAGACTGAAGATGGATGAAAACCGATGGTGGAAATTAAAACAAGGCTGAAAAGTTGGCCATATGATTTGTTTAAATGCCTGGAAATCTAACGTATTTGTTAATCTTTCACCCGTTTTTAGTCCAGGTCGACTTTGCTTGTCGACGACACACAAGTATTGTAAAAATAATTACAGTTTATTCGATTGTATGAGATATACGTGGATTTTCTAAATAAATGCATCGCAGCGTCTTAACAAATCATGTGCAATAAATCTGAGTCATTTTTCACTGTGACATGCCCTGTCGGTGTTAAGTCCTTTGGCCTGCAATCTGTGCAGTTACATGTGCTCTACATATTTCTGTTTGGTAGACATTTCATTTGTGTAGCTTAAGCTTTCTAATTAGCATAAACAAGATGGCCTCCAATGAAAAAGTAGGCGACTAGTCTAGGCATTGAAAGAGAATATGTGAGCAAACAATGATTAATTTAGTGTCTGATACAGCAGATGTTGCTGAAGATGATGGAATGCAAAATATTTAGAATCCGACTTTTATAAATACAAGATTTGTTGCCATTTAGTGAATATATAGCTTTTTTTCGTGTGTGGAAAAACTACCTGTTCGTTTACATAAGGCCTGTACAGCAATCATTGGCCTAAACTTAACTGTAACCAACAAGCGCATAGCTCGGGATAGTTAATCTGGATTCGCCAGTACTGTAATTGTACTGTGGTTCGTTTGAAAAATAAAGTTAGCTAGGAAATTGATGTGTATTAGTCTGCGTTATCTGTGTATAGGCAGCTACGCGCCAGACCAATGTTGATCATTGTGGCTGGACGGTCAATATTATTGTTGTTTATAGCTATTCCCATTGGAAATTATCCAATACCATTAAGGATGGCAACTACCATGCTCTTATATTGTATCGAATAAAGCAATAAAAATTTCTCACATTTTTGTGCTATGTAAACTTCTACAGATTCTTGGTAGAGTATAGACTAACGACTTTTATATTGCAAGTCAACAGTTCCTCACATTGAA
This sequence comes from Lepetodrilus schrolli, assembly GCA_032361225.1. Lineage (NCBI taxonomy): Eukaryota > Metazoa > Mollusca > Gastropoda > Lepetellida > Lepetodrilidae > Lepetodrilus > Lepetodrilus schrolli. The sequence goes on along the minus strand of JAUTBT010042056.1, from coordinate 12,361 downwards.
CAATTGCTCAATTTCTACTCTATACACATTACCGTTCTTGGACGATTATTTCCAAAACTTGATACATGCTTTTCACAAAAGAAACGAGATGCCCACAATCGCCATGTTAAGAAGGCTGGTCACGTGACATCGATTGCACAGGGGTTCGATGATAACATAGTAAAAAATATGAACTACTATTCTATCACCGAACCCTGTGATCCATTGCGACTTTTGTATAATGTTGCAGATTGTTTTTTTAAGAAGATCTTTGTTGAACGACGCAGATCTTGCATTTTCAGCAACTATGTAGAATTCTACAGGTTCTTGCCGAGTGCGCGTGTAGACAACAGGGGTTCGCTGATAGAATAGTTTTTCCTTTTTTTTCTTCTCCATTTTTTAAATGTTAGAAATTCTAGATCTAAACAAAAAAAAAGAAGAAAGTAATTTATGTTAAAAAATAATAATAATAAAAATATAAAGGAGACATGCTACCAGTCTAGTTCAGCCTCGCCTCGCAATAAATAGTAAATAGAACATTTAACATTTCAGTCGTGTGATTACCATCAAATGTCTTCCCGCGTTATAGATATTAGATTGGAGGCGAGTAGCACGTCTTCTTTGTATTTTTTTTATTTAAATTACTTTCTTCTATTTTTTTTAATCTAGAATAACTAATATTTTTTAATGTTTGTTTTTTCTCCCCCAACTATTTTATCACCAAACCCCTGTGGTGTAGACCTTATGTAACAAGATTATTATGCCAGGTAGAAAACGGCCAGAGCCGAAGGAAAGAATTGTCACTTGCCTGGGACGGGTCTTTTCCACAGGCGGACAAGTGAAATAGCCCAAATTAACAAGCCCTTTACCTACAGGGCAAGTAGTTTCAAGTCTGACATGACAAGGTGTTAGGTGCCTGAAAAAGTTCATGCCAGCCCTACAGTTGGGTCGATTTGGGGTTTAAAGCCACTTTCAAGATTTGTTCACTCACATCATGGCTTCCATGCATATGTACTGCTTGTAATAGTCTGGATTTCCACCAGTTTTTATAGTGCTAGCTCACTTGGAGGTATATCATGCCGCAGATAGAACATGAATACCGCACTCAGACACAGTATACCGACTCCGAGCCGACCAGTCCTTTAATGCCGAGCGCCAAGCAGGGGTACAACAAGTACCATATTTTAACGTATTTTGGCAACCCGCGACCTTCCACACTCCGGGTCGATGCTCCAACCATTATTCCACGGAGTTGGCATCGGCCCTACATAAAGTCGTGCATGGTCTATAGGGAACGCCAGAGGAAACCCTGGCAATAAAACAGTTTCATATTAGACTTCTCAATTGAGACCAGCAGGTTGTTTTTGGCCTTGGTTTAATTAATGACAACAAATGATGGCAGATTAATAATTTAATAATATATATTTGTTTTCCATGTAAAATTCAGCAATGCCAAAATGCAACAGATACACAAATATACAACAATCGAGCACTCAGCTACAACTGTAGACGATATTGGATAACAGTAATTTCAATGGTTCTTTCTAAACGAGAAATTCTAGTTTCATATATTTTAATTGTGCTTAGATATATAATTTAAACTAGAAATGGACAAATTATGTTCAAAATAAAAAATTACTGAAAGATAAATGTTTAATATCAATGGGAAATAAAAATCTGCTCAACATTTTAGTTTCATACCGTGAGATATTCAACAATTTTTATATAATGGCCCTCAAAAAGGAGCAATTTGAAGGCTATGGCAAACATGTCATGTTAATTTTGAAAAAGAATACTATACAACCAACAGCTACTTCACCATTGTCAGTAACAACTATCCTCAAGTCACTTACAAAATATCTAGACACGTTTGCAAGGTCTGATTGGAAGCAAAAATATTGATCATTCTTACTGAAGTGGGCATTACATCATGTATACATTAAAATCATAAAGGACCAAATTAAAACACCATAAACCAACATCAGACGGAAGCTTTTTGCCCTGTTTACCACAAGAATCAAGTGGAAAAACACTTGTAATAGAATGCCAATAGTGTGTACTACAGAAAATCAATACAAGAAAACTGAAATAATCAGATGTGCCTATCACAATACAAACATACAGTATCTACAATCAGAATATAATACATAAACTGAATTTGGGCTGAAATTTTTTGGGGGGATTAAATTTTGAACCCTTTCAAATTTGAAAGAAATTTCTGCTCGCAAAGTTCACATATAAATTACATCACGGTTTTCAGAAAAAAACGTCGTTTAATAAACCAGTTCAAGACTTAGTGGAATTGTATGAACAAGCACGAAAGGGGTGCTTAAGAATTAAGTATCATTTTCCTTTTTTTTAAAGTGGAATTCATCCAAACAACAACAAAACGGCCGACCTCTGTATAATCAGCACAACGTGGAAGTGTGTACACATAGCAACAACAGCATGCATTTAGATATCGTCAATGTCAAGGTCTTCGCCCATGTCACCAGCTGGTGCCGCTTTCGGTGTTTCGATTTGCCCAACTTGTCCCGTCTTGGAATACACCACCTGAATAGAATGACAAGAATATGCGATACAGAAATTGTTATGACCATGAAAATGAGAATGAAGAAATGAATTACTGCTTTATACCACAGCGGAAATATTTCACCCATACACAACGAGTCTGCCTCAAAGGTCAACTTCAATAGCTGCCACAAAGCTTAACTTCATCTCATCATCTTACCTGCACATCTTCGTCCACATCGCTGTCCTCGCTTTCCTCCTCTGCCTCCTGCAGCCAGGTGATGAACGGGGCAGCCTTCTCACGGATCTCGTTCGCTACGGCCTTCAACTCTTTCTTTTTGGAGACCTGCGGGAGCGTGACCAACAGTCAGTTTGACCCACATACTGATTACTACTTGGGAGCGGGGAGTTGACACGACGTAAATGAATGAATTAATTAATTAATGCTTTGTCGCAGCAGGAATATTTAACCCATATGCGACGACGGGACTTCAAATACTTGTAATTCAAAGCTCCTCAGGCACAAACAGAATTCGGCAGATTTCTTCCACAAGGCACATTAAAAAATACCCAACAATTGTTAAATTTACGATTGAATTGATCAATTTGTTGCTTAAAATCGCTGCAGGAATCTTTCACCCATATGCAAAGATATGCATTCCAAACTTGAGTAGTACACTCATCCTCGTCATATCTATCTGACCATTGGTAAATTATGTACAAAATGTCCATTAGCAATCCTCATATTTTAATCTTTTATTACAAACTAATATCTTGTAAATGAAATGTAAAGAAATTACATGGTCAAGGCATATCAGAGTGTTTGTCCTCAGTCATGACTCCTGTTGGGGAATCCAACACAAAATAACTCATCACATCCGCCTTCTCCCACTCTACGAGCACCGAATGCTTGGTCACCTTATTGCCCCACAACACGCATCAAAAGCTTGGCTACCTTATTGCCCCCACTCTACAAGCAGCTAAAACTTGAGTCACCTTATTGCCCCACTCTCATCATCTAAAGCTTGGTCACCTTATTGCCACACTATGAGCAGCTAAAGCTTGGTCACCTTATTGCCCTACTCTGAGCATCTAAAGCTCTAGTCACATAAAGCTTGGTTACCTTATTGCCCCACTCTATGAGCACCTCCTCCTCCAGGATGTCCGAGTCATACAGAGCCTTCAGAATGTGAGGAGTCTTGGGCAGCAGGGTCTCCTTGTGGAGGTTGCCCACCAGGTGCTCCAGGCCGGACAGCAAGTACTTCTGTGCTTTCTGGTTCTCATGGCAGAACTATACAAGAGATTGGTAGCATGATACACCAATCTCACGATACAATACATATTCACCATGTTCAACTTCAAAACTGAGAATACCTGTGTATTATGTCATATAATTTAGTTTGACAGTACAAGATAGAACGTGCAATGAAATAATCACTTGATCAACAAAATTATGTGATGTAATATGCAGGAATTGTCACATGGCAACACTAAAACATCTCTTGAGTTACTAGGCGTATATGATATGATATGCCTCGCAATACTAGAATGTAATGCTATATGAAAGAAATGAAATTACTGAACCAGGTTTTGAGTAATCTAATAGAATGCTGTGGAGGCTGTTATTTTTATGACCAGCATTATAATAAAGATGCTATGAAGGGAACATATGAAAAATAAAAAGAAAGAAATAATGTTTGATCAAGAAAAATTTTAATAAAAATACATAAATACCATATTGCAACAACCATGAATAAGTGAGTGAGTAAGTGAATTATTGTTTTACGTCACAGCAGGAATCTTTCACCCATACGCGACGAGACCATGAATAAGAGATCTACCAATCATACGGCATATCAGAGTGTTTGTTCTCAGTCAAGACTCCTGATGGGGAATCCAACACAAAATAACTCATCATATAAGCTGGATGTCCAGGCTAGGAAACAGTTACTACTCACTAAGTGGGGTATTGAGGAGGACCATCAGAATAACAGTAAATTATTGTACTTCTCCAATTATTGACAAACTACAACACTTCTAGATTTTACATGAGTTTCACAATACATCTCTTGCAGGGGAGAAAAAGCGCAAGACAGAACCTGTTAACATGGGTCACAATGTCTGCAAATTTAAATATTGTATGTGGTGAATAGTGATAGAAATCATCACTTCAGCAATTTTTCATAAATATAATTTTGCTACAGTACCGAAGATATCCATCCTCAAGTTGCATTATAATGATAAATGAACACAGACATGTTGAGTGTAGTACGTACCACATAGAAGATCTTCTCATAGTCCTTGATCTGTGACATGATCTTGACGTCCAGGAGTAGCTCCACCAGTACCATGGTGGTCTTGTCCTTCACCTCCAGCCTCTCGGCCTCCGACACGATCTCCTTCAGACAGCTCTTCAGCTTGCCGCTGTCACGGCGCTCCTACGACAAAAGTTAATGGAACTTACACACGGGTGTCAAAACATGCCAATGAACCTTCAAAGGTGTCACAACTTGTCAGTTGGTGTTAAATTAATGAACCTACACAGACATCGCAACCTGTCAATGTCATAAATCATAAGACAATAAAACAATGGATCAATTAAATGCAGACCAAAAAATGTAATTAGTCTAAAATTTATGCTAATGTCATAAGGCAGGGCAGGAGATTAACCGTTGTTAATACCTCTTGATCAGTGTGAGGAGTTGTGTGTCACATGATCTGGCTTCATAGAAGCATTTTGTTCAGTGGAAACTTTGTTTTCTCCGTTTCTTTGTTTGCATGTGAAAATAAATCTGTAGCTAGGGCTTTTAATTAAACTACGACATAATAATTAGAACTGAGAATGTATTTGTTAAAACAAAAACAAATGTAGATATATATATATATATATTTTTTTTAAATTTTTTTTTTGTTGAGGGGAAAGAGCAATTAAAGGTTTTGCATGTTGACATAGCATGTTGACATAGCAGCCATGATTAATGTGGCCAGACTATCTATGCATAGGTCACAGGTCACTAATTAATGTGGATGTAGTTTTCAAAAAATGCTTTCACCCCAGGTATTATCCAATGGAAGTCGGTGCATTAACGAGTTAACATAACTGCAAAGTAACAGTACAATACTGACAAACTTGTATTAATCCATATTGATCAGTATTCGTTTAATACAATATTGACTTTGTTTCAATACAGTGCTGATTGGTTTTCGTTTTATACTGTATTGTCTACAAACATGTCCCTATGTTGTTTTGGTACTGAATAACAGCAAAGATTTTTTTTAAATTTACAATTTTAGTGAATGTGTGAGTGAATTATTGTTTTACGTCACAGCGGGAATCTTTCACCCATACGCAACGTCCAATTTTAGTGCATGTGGTACATAAAGAAACAAAACATTAATATACTAGTATCGATAGTATGAAGTACATACAAACTACATGTACATAAACACTATTAAATAGAAATGCATCTAGTTTACTAAAATATGCAATAGAATAATTGATCGTGTCTGACATAAATAAAGATGATTTAATTAATTGAAATTAAAGGTTTATTGGGTCAAGCAAATTTGAAATGGTACAAGTAAAATTTATGTCTTCAACAGTATGTGCCATGCCCTGTAAGGTATTTAAATAACGTGAATTGTGTGAAATTTGTTTTGAATTACATAGCCTGCAGGTTATAACCAAATATGAACACTCATACAAGAAATCAAAGGTAAAGCATAACATAACAAACCACAATTTTTTTAATGGATATCTTTTATCGACAGCAAATTTTTCCTTCCAAAATCTTTAACAAAAGTACAAAAATTCTACATTTCAACTTTCCCATAAAGTGTACCTTGATATACTTGTACAGCATGTCAACCCTTTCCTTGGAGGTCTTCTCCAGGTCGTCAGTGAAAGCCAGCCCCTTGGCGGCATTTGTCAACTCCTCCATCCGCTGCTTGATAGCCTCCTCCGTAACATCCTCACCCCAGTCATCATCGTCAATCTCTCGTATCTGTACCCACAAACATAGTCACGTCAATCTCTTGATGTCAATCTCTCGTTTCTGTACCCACAAACATAGTCACATCAATCTCTTGATGTCAATCTCTCGTTTCTGTACCCACACACAGTCACGTCAATCTCTTGTATCTATACGTCAAGAAAACGTAAAATCCAGTTAAAGAAAAATTCAGTAAAACTCTTAATCCAGTAAAATGTTAAGCCCATATGAAAATTCAGAGAGAAAACAATCCATAAAAATGTGAAATTGAGCAAAACAAAAAAAATCAACCTCCATTCCATTAGCTTTATATCAAAATATTCTAGAGAAGTATTATAACAAGGCATATCAGAGTGTTTGTTCTCAGTCAAGAATCTTGTTGGGGAATCCAACACATAACAATCATCACATCTGCCTTGAATTATGAGACTTAATGAAACAAAAACACCTCCACAAACTTGTGCAAGTCATTTATCCAGCAGTAAAATACAAGTGGAGAGAGAAGAAATGATAATGACAGGACAATGTATCATTTATAACCTTCCATAAAGTTGAAATTCCTATAAAAAGGATAAAATAAGGTGCCCAGGAACCTGGGTGAATAAATGTTTTCAGATTATGCGAAGAATATAACTCAAAAGGTTTCACAATCTTGGGGCCAGATGGCTTCAAAGTTGAGTGACACTGACCTCAGGTGGGGCATCGATGACTCCGCCCGAAGCTCGCTGCGCTGCCATCTGCTCCTGCATGTTAGCCTCAGGGCTGGCGCGGTCTCCGTCCTCCTTCTCTCCGTTCACGGCCCCTTTCTTGCTGCCACGCTTTTCCCTGTTCTTCTTGCCGCCCCTCTGAGGAGTGGTAGCCGGCTCCTGCAAACATTGGCAAAACTGTCCATTTTGTGTCTACTGTATTTCAATTGGGGTTTCAAGGCTCTCCAACTTTTTGAGGCACTTGTTCCCATGTCCTGTCACATAAAACTATTTGCCCTGTTGAGCGAGTGATTATGGAGTTCAACATCTTTGCAGGAATCTTTCACCCATTTGAGACGACCCCTGTAGGAAAATGGCTCGTCAGTCTGGGCTATTTCTCTTGTCCACCTGTGGATAATACCTGTCCTGAGCATGCGGACGGTACAATCCATACTGTCGAGCCCTGACTTTAGAGCCACTTTCAGAAGAATTCAGCTCGTATGTTTATGGGATTTTTGTTGTCGTTTTTATAATTGGGGTTTTAAGAGTCACTTTCAAGATTCTTTCACTTATATCACGACATGTCAGTTTAGGGCAGGAGGAAACCTGCAATACCTGTAGCACTGAATGTTGCAGTAAACCTGCGAGCATTGGCTGGTACTGACAAGACCAAGGATGATAATTGCATTGCCACTCTACAGACAGTGCATCCAATCTATATCGCGTCAGAAAGTAACTTTCGCGAACATTGATGCTGGACCCCCGGGGTGGGATTTGAACCTGGAACCTTTGGCTTCGAAGTCTAACGTTCTACCACTGCGCTACCACCCGCCTCCTATAGGTTTATGGTATAAAACCCACAACATTGTGAATGTTGTGTTACAATATCCCTGCAAAATCATGTGGACAGTTATTTTTTGTATGAATTTGGGTAATAGCCACTTTCAATACTATTTCACTGCTCATTATTGCACTGCCACAGTACAATGCAATATGTCAGAAAGGTAAATTCTGCAAATATTGATGCTATGAAGTCCAAAAAATGTAATTCGGGAGAAAAATAATTAAATAATACAATTACATTTGATAAAATGAATTGAGCAGTAATTAAACAACATGTACACACCATGTCAGGGGGGTTCTTCAGAATGAAAGTGGTAAGCTTGTGAGCAAGAGGGATGTTGCCAGAATATCCGCAAGCAATGCAGCGCTGAGAAATGACCTGCCTCTTGGCATGAACAGTCTGAAAACAAAACAATATCACATCAGTAACATACTTACAACTCATTGTCTCCATTTACGATATGTTAAAAAGGGAAATGAACAATTCTGCCCATATGACAAATATAGTTATGTTACTGGGGGAATATCTTGCCCATAATACAACAATTAAGAGGATTAGATTCGTAAAGGCATATCAGAGTGTTTGTTCTCAGTCAAGATTCATGATGGGGAATCCAACACAAAATAACTCATCACATAAGCCTGCAAGTCTACTAACATTTAGTAGTAACTTGTGCTATCAAGGATTAAGAATCATTTATATATTAACAATGCATGCTTTTCCAGAAATAGATTGCAGTTTAAACACACCCTACTATACGAAATCAAATCTTTATTTAGATTACTGCTTACTCATTTCAAATAGTGTTAGACATTATCATATATACTCACAAGATTTGTTTCAGGGTTTGAGCATTCCGGACACAAAACAAATTTTTTTATGAAACCATCAAGCAAGTCTTGAAGCTTGCTGGAATCATGAGAGCCATTGACAATGAAGCGATCATTTTTTAAATCAAACTGGGTTTGAGCTCCAAGTTCACAGCCAAAAAACTTGGTGGGATCTGAAAATAGCAAAATAAATCACATTAGTCCCAGTAAAGATGATATATAATTTATTGGGCAACATCACTGCAGGAATATTTCACCCATAAACAACAATAACTAAGTAATTTCAGTTTTCAACTGTATTTAAGCAATATTGCAACCACCTGTTTATGGTAGGGGGATAACCTGTAACAAGTTAACCATAGCTGCTACAGATAAGCCAAGAGGTAACTGTACAATAACAGATCTGTACCACAAGCTGCGATATGCTGGCCCTCACAATCTTTCGTTAACAAGTAAATGAAAGGAAATGCTACTGTTTTCTCTGTGAACCAAACTAATGGATGCCTAAGAAATCAATGCCATAATGATGAAGATAACTGCCCAAAGTGAGTGGGTTATTGTCTAGGTAAATCTGCTATGGAAGACTTACATGTTGGAGGCCGCGCGAGAGCCTTGGCAATCTCCTGCATATTCACAATAACTGTCTTGATCCCATTACCCTTCCCTTCCACCTGAAATGGGACAAAAATCATAAAGTGAGCAATTTATTATTGCATTATCCAGAAATGTATGCTTCCTGTAGTCATCAAACCATATATAAAATTATATGGATGAGCTAGTGAATTAGCACTTAACAATTTGTATGCAGGAAGTTTTCACTAATACAATACACAACAAAAATTATGCAAGAAAGCCATTAAGATTTGAAATCCTGAGGCCCTTTGAAAAAAATCAAATAAAATCCTAAAAATTTCTTTCGTCTGAATTTCAAATCATAAGGCCTTTTGATGAAAAATCCCAAATCAGTTGTCTTAATTTAAATAAATGTTGGTTTAATGTTTAATTGAAGCTTAGTCAATGAATGATTGGCAATAACTGACCTTGGCTAGGAGGCGAGGCATCTTGTAGCGGTAGAATGGGTCGGCATTGCTCCTATCAATGTTGAGCGACATCTTGATAGATTTTTTGGATAAGGTTTCCTCTTCCTATGAACACTGCTATCGGATTGCTTGAAATGAGCAGCTTGCTTGAGGAACTTCATAAACCTTTCTGACGAACCTAAGTTCCAGTCACTTAATTCTGGTTCTAGTATTCTTTTTTGCCACCACAAGGGCCCTGGAAAAACAGGAAAATGATCGTCGATATTGTGCTAGAAGTGATGTTATACATGCAATAAATAATTTGTCTTTTCTTTAGCATCTAAAACAAAATAGTTCAAACATTGTCATTGATTACAGCCAGATATGTTTATTAGTTTAATCCTTTCAATTTTAGACTTTTCACATCAACCTACACTATTAAGTATGCATGCACCAACACTGGTGCAGGATACGATGGATGTAAGAGTTTGAAACGTGCTGGTAAATTATTTCAATACGGTATGTATAATGTAAAATAAATGACAGCAGATTCAAACAAAGGAATGTCTTATCGGTCCACAGACGTCCATTTCGATTTATAACATGTGCTTTTCGAGGAGAATTATGAGATTTGGTGTCTGCCTCCGGAGTTGGCAGCGCAGTTTGTTCGCATAGCCTTCATAGGAGGATTATGGACAGTGAAGCGAGTATAGCGAAGCATTATCACTACTCAGCCATACACATGGCCAACTGTACGTTGTATCCCCAGTCATTTTGCCTCAACTTGTGCCTTTCTGCCCCCAGTATGTTACGCCCCAAATAAAATTAACTCTGGGCAGGCATACCGACAATTGTGATCATTATTTTTTTCTTCTTAATTATACTGGAAGCAAATTGTCTACAACTTGGGGGCACGGCATACATAGGGCGAAACAGCAAAATATAAATAATGTAATTATTAATTTAAATGATTTCCATCAACTTCTTTCCTTTGCAACAAATGTGCAGACTGACGCGTTACCTATCAAAAGGGGAAAGTCTAATTGTTAAACCATAAATAGTAAAGATTTATAACTAGGAAAACGACAGTTATGCGTATTTACTTATGCAAATGCAAAAAAATTGTGGTCGACTACCATGACCTATGAAGTTATGCACAATGAAGGATCTTTTGGACGACATATTGACACGATTTGCAAGGGACCTATGTTAAATTACAATAGGTTTTACTAGTTCCAGAATTCCCTAAACATAATGTTAATAAGTTTTTTCCGTATGGTATCATTACATTATGCCACGTGGTTTCGTTGCCCTGAGATAGTATTGCAAAATACACTGCGCAAAATGGCCGACTTTGCGACATAATTTCATCACCGCCATCGCTACAAAGTAAGAAATGTCACGAAGGAATTAATATTATAAAATGTTCTCTAACGTACCGTATGGTCGCACAAACGTCATAAAAACGCTAAAAAAGGGCGGATAAATTCGTAAGCAAATGGTTTTCGGCGATCGCCCACAGGAACTTCGTCCCAATATGTTAGCAGATTTCGTCCTTCAACAGGAAAATCTCATTCACAGGGATCTGAAAAAATAATTACATAACATCAATATCGCATTAGAAGTACATTTTAAGTAAACATTTCTTTATTTTACGGTATTATAACGGACATCTAAAAAAATATGACTCCCTCGTACATCTACCTTTCCAACTCTGGTTGCGTTATGACGACAATGCCCGGATGAACACGCACTGTCGTGCGCTTAAAACTATCTTCCTATCAACTTTCAGTAGTATGTTATTTTAAACCACATAAATTTTATTAATGGAATTGCAAAATAGTATAAAACACAGTATATCAGCATGTAAATAAATAATAATCTGCTTAAAGTGGCATGGCAAGATTATCTTTGCATGTAATATTGTATCATATAGAAATGTTTTATTCTGTATTATATATATATCTATATATAGGTGACCATGTCTACTTTACTCGCAATAAATATTACGATATTTTAGTTTTAATATGACAGATGACATATGTACCCTGCAAATGTTTTAATTATTAGTATTGTTAATTTTGTTAATTCATTATGTCCCATTGATCGTCCACTAGATTACAATCAAAAATAACTTTAGTATAGGGTTTATACCAATAATGTGTGTATTCATTTAAACATACATTTCATTCATGATTTTGCATTACACTTTTATCGCTCTCAGACTCTGTGACACTTATCTGCTTATCAGTCACAATAAACATGACAAAGCCTATTTTGTCTTGGACGAGATAGTTTTGTTATGATGGATGCGATCATAAAAAGGAAGGCAGGATATGTATAGGGATGCAATATGAATCTAACAAATAGGAGACAGCCAAATACGAAAATTAATACCTATCCGAGACTGTTAACCCAATGCTACCCAATGTGTGTGTGTGTGTGTGTGTGTGTGTGTGTGTGTGTGTGTGTGTGTGTGTGTGTGTGTGTGTGTGTGTGT
>JAUTBT010042055.1:0-35835 GCA_032361225.1 Lepetodrilus schrolli | reverse complement strand
ATTGCACCATAATACGAAATTTTGCAAGTCAAAATTTTGTGTTTTCCATACAAGGCAGGAAAACGTAAGTTTGAATATCTGGGGGAATTGCGGGACTATTCGAGTGTGTTTTATCGTAAGTATCTCATAGAAATAGAGTTTCTAGATATTGATATCATTAGTTGCACAGCAGTTATGCCCTAATGCTGTTTACATTCAACCATTTGCCTTGTTAATTAATCATAGAAATTTTGTAAGTTGTACAAGTTCATTATTTGCAAAATATTTATTGATATAGTGGAATAGATATTGATAATTTACAGTATATGAGTTGTCTCAACAATTTTATTTTTGATTATCAATAAACCAAGTGCTAATTTATGGGCTGAACATAAGAAGGATGCTGGGCTCTTGATTGAGGACACGCTTTCCATCGTTGTTTGCAATAATGTACAAACTGGCAAACGTAAATCACTTTCCATGGGCTATAAACAAGCAGGAATGGCTTTGGACACACAAATGATGCTCTTTTTGTTCTACGCCATTGCTGATTTGGTCAGAATGGCGATAATAATGATAATAAATGAGCTCCCAAACAGCTGGAGATAGACGGTGCTTGGCAATGGGATATTTGTGTTTCCATGGACAAGATAGAGGTAATGCAATAACTTGACAAGTCCCTTAAGTCTAGAAGGGGATGATAGGCTTGTTGAAAAACTCCTCGGACTACTGTTGTGGAGAGAAACATGAGTTAAGAAATATCTGATTCAAGGAATGCATATTGCCATTGCTAGACTTGAGTTTTTTATGTAAACAATTTGAAGTTTATGAAGGAATATAGTATATATTTTTTATTATCATATTGGTTTTCAAGTAGCATGCTGATATTTCTTTTTAGCTTTTCTACAATGTTTACTATAGTATTATTTTATCTCCCTTGTGCATTAAACTTTGAATGAATCATTGGTCTGAAAATTGCATATATTTATTTTATGATCAAGCCTACAGAATCCATGAAATGAATGACTCTCATCTTTTAAAGTGTTATCGATTTTTGTCTGTACAAATTACATCAAATAATTACCTACCAGTATTATGACAGATGTAATCAACGTTTTCCTATTTCATCAATAGTTTTCCCTTCTTCAGCATCATTAATTGCAGATATTGATGAATGTCATGGACTAAATTTGAGCTAGACTATTTGTGCAATGTACATTAACTCAACGTACCTCCAGACATCTTTTTACTACTATGGTAGAGGCAATTCCATGGCTTCATTATGTGGGGTAAATACATTTGGGAATGCAGCATATATTTCACAACATGTCACTAGTTACTTCCATTTAACCCAAATTATGTACCCTGCTCGCAATTGGAATGTCCTAGATATGTGTAAATTAAGAGGAATCTGGAAAAGACATGAATCATTGAATGAGATTGTGTTACTTTGACAATATACAACAAGCACATATAATTTGTTGCGATTATTGATTTATTGATTTATTAATCATAGTATCAAGTATTAAAATAGTGATAACTATAGTGAGAAAATGAAGAATAAATAGTTATTTGAATAAAGAACGTATGCAGATAAATCAAATGTATTATACTCAAAACAAGTTACGGGTCATATAAATCAATGTCTTTTAATTTGTACATACAATATGTTGATGAAAACAAAATAGCAATAATGCTTTGACAATTCTGTGTACAAAAGATATGCAAATTAGCACTAAAATGTTAGACCACTTGTCAAAACACCAAAGTCCCACACAACACCATTCCCAATAAGGAGTGAACCTCTTGATTGTAGACAAAAGACGGTGTTGTCGCTGGATGTTCATCAAATGTCAAAAGAACTGCTGAGGTGTAGCTTGCCACCCTGCCTGGAGGAATCGTCCTAATTCTCAAAGATTTTCAGGTTACCTATTTTCAGGTTACCCAACAAGTTGCTGTCATGTTTAGTAGGTTCAGAATCCATACGTTGTACACAGTTTTGCGTTAAGAAAACTGTTGCCACCATGGCACGGTGAGGTCTGGCACGGTCTTGCAATATCGCACCATGACCAATTTGGAAAATTGATGGAATGACCAAAAGCTGCAAAATCTCATCCCTATATCTGTTACCAATCAGGTTTCTATGTATGGTGGACAGAGGGATCCTGTAGTGCACAGAAATCCCACCCCACACCATCATCCAGCCACCTACAAATCTGTGATGTCTGACATTGGCATTTGCTAATCTCTCACCTTGGTGATGACAGGCACAGATGTTGGTGTTCCTGAACTGCAGGGCAAGTCTTGACTTGTCTCTGAATAGTGCTCTCAGTCCTTCATCACATGTCCACTGTCTTTGCAGTTGTATGCACCAGTCTTGATGTGCTGCTAGATGATGTGGAAAACTTGGTGGTAGAACTGGTTGGCAGCCAGATGGAACATTGTTAGCTCGTTGACGATTCCTGATTGTCTCGCGAGAGACCTGTGTACATGTTGCAGCACTCGGTTTGATCCTACGACATCTGGTGGTGACGGTGCATTGACATTGTGCCATGTTAATGCTCTGAGTGATGCAGGCATATGAGGTTGCCATTTCTGTCCTTTCCGTTGAGTGCTGAAAACATATGAGGTTGCCCAAATCACGTGCAAAAAAGAACTCATTGAATATTCTCTCAAAATAATAGATAATGGACATGGATGGCAATAAAAATGCTCTGGTCGATAGATAATTGCTTAATGAGATGTGTCATTAAAATTTAAGTATGAGGGAAGTTTGTTCAGAGTTGTAATCCAACTTTTTCAGGTGAGATGGTGGAAAATGTTATGCCATATTTTGTAAACAGAAGATCAAAGCAATCACCGATATGATGCTTCTACTCTCAAATATAAAATATGCAGTCAACAACAGCCTTGTTTGAATATATAATGATGTTGGAATATATGAATTTAGCATGTAGTGACCAAAAACAAGTTGTATTTCATATTTCAAATGTCATGAACACACATAGACTCGAGACAGACAGCTGGATACACAACAGAGATTTTGCAGCTGACTGCAGTTAATAAACATAATATTTGATCATGCAGGATGTAATTAGAAATCTTGCAAAACACCAGACGGGGGATTCATTTCCATCGATGAAGTCTGTACACAGCTAGCCTGTGGAATATATGTCTGCGATGCGAATATTAAGTCACAGTTTAATTAGGTCAAGTTATTGTTAGCCTGGAGTTGGGCAAGTACACATCCAGTGATAAACAGCTGATAGAATACTATTGAATCTATGGGCTACCCATATTTCTGAACTCTATAAACTTAGATATGTAGATATTAATGGTAATATTTCATGAATACCATGGTATTTTATATGAATCTGTTTGTTTCACATAAGATCGGAACACAATCAAAGACAGTGATTAGGTACAGATTAGCTGTTATATTAGTATATTAGTATATATTAATGTATTTTTCTTGGTAGTATGGATATTTAGAAAATAACACAAATTAAAAGATCAATCCTGTAACATGTTAGTATCGATCACACACATTGTTTCTGCGTTGTTTGAAAGTTATACGCAGAATTGGCAGCTTTGTTACTTCCCTTGAAAATCATCAAAGTTGAGACCACGCATACCAAAAACTAACATAACTATAGTTGTATGGATTGCATTCAGTATATTTCATTTCAAAGGATATTGGCTTCACAAAGGAATTTTCAAGTAGGTAAGGTGATGGTCATTTTCGATATTATTGAAAACCATTTCGCTATCTTCTTGGTGTTGATTGAGGCACAGTTTTACCAAAAATACGCCATGCCAGATAGGGACATATGATCCATCGATAACACATTAGCCTATGATTATGTAATAATAATACCAGCCCGATATGTTTACTACTTACATTAGAAATCTGCATATTTGCATAAACCCGAGTTGTGATAATTTTTACGTAGAGCGGAAATTTCATTTCTTAGATTGCAACGTTGCGAGTCTATTTTTATTTTACAATTTCTCAGGCAATTCGCAGAGCACAATGCTACGATTACATACGATAATATATTAAATTATTACAGCTTGTATGGTCTATTTAATTTTTCTGTGGACCAACATTTTCTTTCTGGGTCACAAAGTTCAACGCATGCAACAATTCACAAAGTGCAAAAAAATGAAGAAAACATAATTTTTTATTTGCATTGAGCGTATCTCACTTATACTTGCATTAAAACTGATATTATTTCGCACATTTATACCTGAACATGTGAAGTTTACAATGGGCAATATTCTCAGAGCATAGCTGTCTTGAACGTTACCCACCAGTGATGATTATATTCAGCAGTCAACGTAACGTCACCAGCCCCCTCTAAGCATGATCAAAGTGCTACGTTGAGATAATTATGAGATTATAGGCTGTCGTTTTCTTTTAATCCAGAACAATATTGCAAAGAAGCGTGACCACCTTTATACCATGAAGCTGCCAGAACTGAGAGAGCATATGGACGGCGGTGACAGCTGCACCCCACAGATGGTGACTGTGGTGGAAGAAACTGTATCTCCACCCCCTCCCTCCCAGGACCCTGTCATGCCCAGCCTACCTGACGAGTTCCTGGAGAAACTCGGCATCAGGAAAACTGCTGGGGAAGAGCCAGTCAGGTGAGACCAGTGCTCGTAGATTTGTTGTCGTGTTTCACACCCATTGCTTTAGCAATGTAGTTTCTTCATATTCCAGGTTGTGTTTTGTTTTGGTTTTCAAGATTCTTTCACTTATATCACAGTATGGGGCAACCCGCAATATCTGTAGTGCTAAATGTTGCAGTAAACCTGTGATCACCGGCTGTGATTACAAGATCAGTGTATGACAAGAAAAAACCTGCAATATCTGTAGCACTGAGTGTTGCAGTATACCGTCAAGAACTGGCTGGTGCTGACAAATGACAAGGATGATAACTGTATTGCAACAGTACAGACAGGGTATCGTATCATGACTACATCTGAAAATAACTTCTGTTGGGGTTCAGAAATGTTCAATTAAGAAACCAACCAAATAACATGGCTGGTATAGTTTTACACTGCACTGGACAACTTCAGTGACAAGCTAAATCTGATTCATATTCACATCGGTATTCATACATTTTCTTTTGAACAATCCTTGAAATTTCTGTATCTGATTGTGTAGACTTGTTCCAAGTTCTACTGCACGAGGCTTTATTTCTATACTGACACAGATTGACTGTCAGTACCAGCCAGTGGTCTAAGGTTTACTACAACATTCAGCACTATGGATGTTGCGGGTTTCCTCCTGCCCTAAACTGACAGGTCGTCGTATAAGTGAAAGGATCTCCAAACCCCAATTTAAACAAAAAATAAGAGCGAGTTTTATATTACAAAATAATATGTTGCTTTTTATGTACATGTATCATGTTAAATATATTGCGGGTCATCAGGCAATAATGGAATGCACATCATATCACATCATATAACATCATATCATATCATAGCACATATCACATCACATCATATCACATCATATCACATCATATCACATCATATCATAGCACATCATATCACATCATATCATATCATATCATATCATATATCATATCACATCATAGCACATATCACATCATATCATAGTGTAGACGTATCCTGATACCCCTTATTAATCAGTTAGTGTAAACTGAAAACATACTAATCGGAGAAGGAAAGGACAAAGTTCAGACATTTTGTAAAGGAATTCCTGTACCTGCAGACTTTCTGTACTTTGTGACTTGATGAAGTGTCTTCAGCTGATAAATTGCTACTGTTTACTTATGCTCGGCATACATGAACTTAATTAAATAATGATAATATGCAGTGGGCACGTTATTAGCAGTGTTACATTAGATAAGATAACATGTTTGTCTAATCTATGTTTGTATCAGTCTGCCTGTCACTGTTTGCTGTTTGCATTTTAGGCCACATGTATTTTTTTCTTATGTTTTTCATTTCATCTAAGTACTAATATTTTTCTTTTAGAAATCTAAACTGACATCAAAGGCAGATTTAATTTTAATGGAATTTGTTTACATGTATATTTTCGTCACTCCTTCATTCTACAATCATTGTAACGAGAATCACAGTTTGTTTGTTTTTTAATATATACATTTTCTTTCGTCCCTATATTCATTCTAAAATCGATCATTGTAATGAGAAATGCAATATGAAGTTTTAGTGGCCTTATGACAGCTAAAATTGATAGGTTGGAAGTTGTTATCAGTTACTTGAAATAAGTTAAATCATACCACAGACCTATGCAGTTTTAACTGCAGTGTCATTCATATCTCCGTCATTTTTTTTCTGTTCTCTATTAGCTCAACTGGTCTGTTTCTAACAAGCTATTTTATTTTTGACTCAATAGCTCCTTTTATTCAGCTTTTACTCTTCAAATGTGTTTTTTATGCTACAAGAATTGTATTTTAACATTGGCCAGATCAGATGAATTTAGCATAAATTGGGACTTTGTTGTGTTAGGGTACCTCCGATACTTGAGGTGGTAACATGACCTGCCTCAGGAGGAATGTTGATTGTCCTGGTGTACCTAAGAAGCAATACCTCAGGTAGAATTGCTAACTGTGATTGGCAGCTGCAATAACTAAAACAAGAGTGGCTGCTAACATAGAAAGAAATCTCAATGTCATAGTCTGTGAACAGGGACAGAAATCAGATTTTTGTTTTTTTTGTTTCAATACTCACACTTGTGTAGCAAACACCAACTAAAGAGTAAATTTGTCAAAATTGGAATTGTTAAAATAATAATAGTAATAATAATAATAATATCACAATTGGAATTGTTAAAATAATAATAATAATAATAATAATAATAATAATAATGACAATGAAATCACACATACTCAGTTCCTGTTCTCCAATTTAAAGCTTCTCCTCATCACTGTGACTTAAAAATACTATCCAGTAGTTTAAGCCTTCCCCTTCTCAATTAATTACAATCACTTATCTGTAGGGCATTTGTGGCTTCTTCTAACAAGCAGGTTCACATAGGCAATTTTCCCTTACTGCAATCACTATTGCAGATGGCTAAATACTTGTTTACACATTACTTTGATGAACATATGCGCCACTTTGTTAAAACCATTCCATAATTAGCTAGCCGGAAGTGTAGCCCAGTGCCAGCTCTCTTAATTCATCCGTAAAATGCAAGCTGATTGGTGGATATGGAATCGATGCATCGTGACATGTACCTTGGCTTATATGTATCACAATGCAAAATGTGATATGTCATGATCATAGGTTGTTTCAGCCCTACTATTTATAAGTTATTGGAAAACACTACTGTTAGGAACAAATACGTTAATGGTGTTTACCTTGATGAGCAAAGCCTGCATATTTGACCCAAATGACCCCTAGAATGCATTTTAGCAGGGAGCGTGGTGCAAGTCTGATTAGATAGGAATTTGTGTAGTGAGAGTCGTAAGTGTGATTTTCGAGTATTATGTTGATTCCTTAGTCACCTTGAGTGATAAACAGAAATGCCATCTTTCAATTGAGTGACTCATTATCCGAGTCTTGTCAACAACATTATAGAGGTGGTAGACATGAAATATACATGTATTATAAGTAGCAGGTTGCATTTAGCTGTTGGAGAAGCATATATATCCACAAGCCAGAGAGGTGCAGTGACATTGTTTGTATACAAAGACAATAGGTGAAACACTTTTAACACTTATCAATACAGATCAACCTCCTGGAGTTGGCCTTTTCGTGCAGACTTCCTGGTCGATTGATAAAACTGTCGTTCGGTTTATTCGGATAACAGCCAGCAAATGCACAGGACTCGTGTTCAAAGTTCAGCTTGGTTTCCCTAAGATTGGACTTACTGCATTGTCTCCTTGATTTTTTGTTGTTGTCTTAATGGAATCTGTACGGAAACTCTGTGACAAGTACAGCAATGAAAGGTAATCTATTATTTAACCCTTTACAGCCCGGCCCGATGACTGATAGATCAGTTGAAATTTTCACACACCCCCTTAAGCCCAGTGACTGACAGATCAGCTATAAATTTCACCACAACCCCAACCCCACCCCGTAACCCCAATGACTGAT
The DNA here is from genome assembly GCA_032361225.1 of Lepetodrilus schrolli. Classification (NCBI taxonomy): domain Eukaryota; kingdom Metazoa; phylum Mollusca; class Gastropoda; order Lepetellida; family Lepetodrilidae; genus Lepetodrilus; species Lepetodrilus schrolli. The sequence goes on along the minus strand of JAUTBT010042055.1, from coordinate 27,759 downwards.
AGATCAGTTGAATTGTTCATCTCCGTTAAGGCCTAGTGACTGATTAATCAGTTTACCACATGTATTTCAAATACTTGTCCTTTTGTATTTGCATGATATAAATTTGGAGTTACTGCTAGAGTACTGTTATTTATTCTGTAATGCGTGTGCAAGTGCTTAAAAAGATGCAGTTACAAAAACACTGTAGGAGGTCAGCCCTATGACATCACCGGGCCTTACATGGCCATATCACTCTTAATAGGTAAAGGGTTAAATGCTGGTGATTAATCAGAGTGTATAGTGTACTGTGGGGTGTAAGATAGTTTGTTTGATTGCTGATTTTATGTCCTACTGAGACCATAGGTGTTCAAAGTGGTCTGTGAGTGGAACCCTCGCCAAGATGAGATGATAATCACAATCACTGATATGTATGGCATCTGAGAGTGCCATCAGAAGAAGGTTAAGTAGAAAATACTGTGATACTCCTGTAATTTGAACATGGACTTTTTTTCATGTTTTTTTTTCTTTCTAGATTTATCACAAGTGAGTGAAATATTCCCACTAATTAAAAAAAATTTAATTTGTGCTCAATAATGTTATGCTTTTTCTTAACTGAATCTTAAGTAGATGATTGAAAAAGGCGCAACCAAAAAATAAATTGAAAATACTTTGTGGCCTTAAGCTAATTTTTCACCATGACGTATTTTCTGACGTTTTTTTATGTGAAAAAATAAATTATCACCATCATCACTTCTCTTATGGACATCCAATGGCATCATGTTTTGCCAGTACCTGCTTTGTAATAGTCATTGGGAGATGTTCTTACATTAATGGTCTTAAAATACAGAATGTATTTAATGCGTAGGAATTAAATGCAGTAATGGAAATCTGCAACTTGTCTACCATACTATTTCCTGATTTTATTTTTTAACCGTCAGTACCAGCCAGTGCTCATAGGTTTACTGCAACGTTCAACAATATGAATGCTGTGGGTTTCCTCCTGCCGTAAACTGACTAGCCGTGATATTTAAAAAAAACTAATACTGTAAATTAGGAAATTAATGCGAGCAGGATATTAATGCGAAAAATGCGACTGGCTTGTGGTCGCATTTAATTCCTACGCATTGTTTTTAGGAAAGTAGCCTATTATCATACTAGACAGTAGCGCCGTCTTTAGAAGTACCGCATGGTGTTGTTCTAACACCAATCTGGGATTATATCTAACTGCGGTAATGACATTGAAGACCCGCCTATCAGTTAATGATAATAACCCTGATGTGGTATTAAAGTAACGAACTGATATGTGCACATTTGAAAATAATTTCATTATGGAAAATAATGAAAGGTACGTCCAGGAAAAACATGAATAGAGGCCTGGTCGATCGCATTTAATTGTTGTCACATTTATGTCTAAATTCTTGAGGTCGCATTAAATTAGGGACGCATTAATTTCCTGATTTACAGTATTTGAAGAAATAATAGGTTGAACAAAATGGGTATTGTTACATTAGAGTTAACAATACATTTTCATCAGGTTTTTAATTACGTTTTCAAACTAGTAAAGATGTCTAATTAATGGATGGTGGCAATGGCTGTATATCAGAATAGAGTCAAAACTCAGGTGATCATACTATTAATTTGAGACATTGACAATCGAGAGATAAAGAGATTATTAAATGTTCATACGTCTTTATTCAAGATATTTTCAACAATAATACAAGCGCGTAGTCATAGAACATAGAAAACTGTATTTGTTTGAATCATCTATATATTATAATATACACATGTGTGTATACGTAGCAATTCACACATTTTTGTTGTTAAGTTTAGAGTATGACATGTCATTGACTTTTCATCAGGAAGTTTGTCGGGCAAGTGCATGTAATAAGGTAAAGAATATCGACCAATTGAGATAAGAATATTGAGACAGCTCGCACAACATCTGCATAACAAAGTATGGGTTCGATAACTTTAACATTTGACCAAAGTGTTGGTTTAGTTTTGCTAGTGCAGACATTTCATGTCTGAAATATAATTATTAATTTCTGACAAATCTAAGTTAATAATGATAAATATCAATTAAATTGTCTAGACTTTTAATTTTTTATTAATTTTTATTTTGTTTTCTTTAAAGGGTCTACAAATTATACTTCATACAATTACTGATGCTCTGCACTCATGGGTCAAATGCTCATGACCGGGTAAATTAACAATTATGTTTTTCTTGAGGCAACCAGAGATAGGGCAGTAATTATTATTAATCCAACAGGGTGAATGTTTTCAATGAAATTAAATCCACAAGGCTTTCAAGTTCATCTGACAGAAATAGATAAAATTTTAGTTATATTGATCATAATTAACTATTTACTAAACACATGCTCCCTATAAATCCTTTCCTATGAATCATTGTAGCATATGGGTGAAAGATTCCCGCTGCGAAGTAAAACAATAACTCACTCACTCACTCACTCCTACGAAATGGATCTCACGCTGTGTCTCTATTTAAGGTCATCGCCCATTAGCTAAAAATACCTTGTCCCAATTTAATCAAAAAGTTAATTTGTCCTCTAGTAATGTAATTTTCTGGTTGAGCAACAACAGATTGATGTCTGGGCCTGTTCTGATACTCCTAGGGGGAACTTGGCCGAGGAAGTTCATTTGGAAAAGTGTACCTTCTATTTCTGTGATAGCTCAACTAATGTACTTGTATTTTGTTCCTTGTTGTTTGGCATGCTTATGAAGTTACAATAGACATGATTACATTCAAATTTTCACTTGTATTTCTTGACCAAATCCTCAGAAATGACCTTTAATGGGACCTTACTCCAATATGCGATCTGTGTTATCACACAATGAGATCACCAGATATAATAGTGTGAACCCGGAGGACTGTTATCCTCTGGCTCTGCTGCCTGCCTAGTCTGTGTCACATCTTGTTCTCACCCAAATACTCCTGTTCAAATTATCACCCTAGAGCAGATAAGCAAGTCTAGATTTACTGGAAAACAAGTAAAGAATTTCAGCGGCTCCTTTCTTATAAATATAATACCAATCAATATATACTTTATATTTAAACTAATTACTTTCACCTTCTGAGACTGTGGATAGTCTACTGCCTGCCTATCGCTAGTATCTGTGAATTGACATCTAGTAGGTTAATCTCGTAACATATAGTTTGTCCACGGCATGTAGTGCTATTACACATTCAACACTCGTATAGAGTCGACTTTACAGAATGGTGGTTTGTATGCATTAGATCCATTACCTTTATTGCTGTGTTACTGTAATTCTAATTTAGTACTGAAGTAGTAGTCTAGTGGCCCTATGTTAAAGAGTCTGTGATTGAGTGTAATCAGATATATTAACACCCATTACAGTGCAGTATTTTTATCTAATTAATCCCCTCAATGCTGAAGGCAACCAGAGATGCCCAAAAGAGCTGTGCATGTGCCTAATCCAGCAGGGAGAGGGTTAAATTGCTCTTGATAACATTGGTCGTATTGAAATAGTAATTAGCTTTGAGTGCTAATTTTAACAGGTCATATCTATAAGGAAAGGACATTTGTTGCATATGTACAGTTGAACACCCTCAAGATTGTGAATTGGAACATGTTGAACTATAACATCTGAAGTTTGGACGTCAGTTTTGTATGAACTTTGATGAAGATAAAATAAAAATGCTGTAAATCCTTAATATAGAGCATGCAAGATGTATCTACAATCAAGTATGGTGGAATCTATCATGGAATATTCTGGAATTATATGTAGTAACCTAAAAATAAAGTGCAGAGTTTGACAAGATTCACATCTTCGTTTCCTTCAATATTGTGTATCAGACTCAGTTGTAACGTAAAGTGACATTTCAACTCTTTGTGTCGTATGGGGATTTGTACACTTGTATGGAAATTGTATCTCCACCCTTATCCCTATGAAGTGGTTGGCATAATAGCATTACACAAGCTAATACCCTGGCCACTATGGATTCACTGCAACAACAATTACCTCAAACTCCCATAACACTTAAAGATTATCCACTGTAAATCTGCCCTTGTAAATGTCACATCATCAACAGGCTGTCATTCTCTCATTACCAGCTACACCTCCATATTGTAAATCAGGGTCCCACAATACCTGGGATGATCAACCGTGATCCCCCACCTCTCGTGTCACACCTACGAATCAGCATGGGACGCCCCATTGTGTAGACATATTTCCCTTTATGCAAGATCCGGTAATCCTGAAGGAAAGGAAGGGGAGAAAGCCCAGAAACAATGGTATTTCCTGTGGGGAGAGTTCTCATTACGACCCAGAGGGTAGCAGGGGGTCCCTCTGGCTGCAGGCAGGTACTCTACTGTTTCGCCTCGCTCAGCTGAGACAAATGGCCCCCCCCTCTGGAATTCTATGGACCACACAGGCCTGATCCAAGGTATCCTTACACAGCGAGACCATTTTCATTTGAAGAACAGCTACCAGAAACAGTATCAATATTTTAGTAATGGCTCCTGCTTTTCCACACAGAACTCGAGTTAGCTGCTGTGTTCCATTCATAAATTAGCATCAGAACGAAGTGGAAGTGAATCGCAGGATGTTCTTCACTCCATGGAGACTACCGACAAGAGACATTCCAGGGGAAATGGGATCTCGTGATCCTGGTGTTTATTGATATGGAGTGGAAATCAAACTAGACAGGCCATGATTTTCCAAGGCTGAAATATTCACTGCCCGGCTTATCTATTTTAATCGCATTTTAAAATAAGCCCCGGTCTGCAATGATAGATACGAGATATGGGATGGCACATGGTTTCACACAGGGATTGAAGTCATACTCAGATCCACGATTGTACTGCACCCTGACACTTGGAATACCGCTAGATTCGTGAAATATGGCAGCTTTTCATAAGTTAGTCAAGCAGGCTGTCAAGGCTTCTAGAGGGTGAGACAATTTGCTGTTGTGCAGTATGTGTGGAAATATTGAGCACATGCTGTAGTCTGAATTCTGTGTATTTCGGTTATTTGTGTATTGATTTTGTGCTGTGGATCTAGAGGTGACATCTGGTCTAATTCATTGTTTCGTTCTTCTTCCAGTGCCGAGGACATCCCTGAGAATGAAATTGAAGTGAGTATTTTAACTAAAACAAATTGTCATTTGCTTTAGATGCATGGTATTTGTAATTTCAATTATTACGCTTCAGTTTGAATTTTGTGTTTAGATCAATGGATCATTCTACTCGTTAATGTTTTACATGATTAGATGATTAACTTCTATGAAATTGTTGTCACATATAGGTGAAATATTCCTGCTACTATGTAAAGCATTAATTCATTTATGCTATCAAATTGTGAATTATATATTTCCTGGCTCCAAGATTATAAAACATTTTTAATTACAAACTCATGTTCAACTCAAGGTTTTGTTCACAAATATAAAATTTGTGCTTGAGTATGAAATCATACTCAGAATGTTTTGTAATGTCTGGGCCAGATTTTTATGATAATGGCCTATCAGTAATTACTATCACAATGAGTCACTGGTTCTATCAATATTTTATACAGATAATTATTATTATTAATTATTTTATACCCTCCTACCCTGCTACTGTACATTTCTCTGGATCCACCTCCCTTTCCTAGAACCATACTGTTCCTGACATCACCTGTCTCACAATAATCCCATATCTAAATGTTTTGTCAAGACGAGTGCCCCAGGTAAGGGCACCTGCAGAATGTACAGAATACAGGAGGAGTGTCCCACAACACACGGGCACTAAACCACTCTATATACCCCTGTAATGCCCACAGCCTACACATACATAACAGTGTATTTGCATTGTCTTTACCAGTTTACATCACGCTATTGACTGGCTGCTGACGACACGTTGCAGTGCAAATAGCCACACATCTCCTAACCGTTTCTACACAGCTTCTGCATGTTATTAGATTGGGTTATGTCTGTTTCCAGGTGTTATGGTTAGCCGAGGCAGTATATATTGAGCTTAATTGCATCCAAGACAGTTTGCCATGATCATGTAAACACATTGTGTTACTGTATCTCTGTATTCAGTTCTGATGTACTCAAAATGTCCTAAATTGGTAAATACCCTATATTCTGGCCCTGAGGTTATGATGGAAAGTTTTTAGTACAATTTCATACTTAACTCAGAATTTTATATGAGGATTTGTGAAGAAAAGTTGAGCATGAAACGATATTCAAAAAATGTTCCGTGGCCTGATTGTGAAATTGTACATTTAGCATATCTTGGATTTATATTTATATTTTTTAAATATTTTTATTTGTAATTTCAATGAATTATTATTTTTTATATGTTATATACTTGAGCATGTTTTAGACATGGGTGTCACATCATATGGGTGAAATAATCCTACTTCCTTATTGTCACAATGTCAATGGTGTCTTTCAGAGGAAGTTCTGCAGTTTGGCGCTGGCCTTTAAGACAGACAAGCTGACTCTGGAGAAAAGGAAAGGCATTCAAGAGCGATCGCGAGACCTAGCCGAGGCTAATGTGGAGACAGAAATCAAAGGATTGCAGGAGGCTGCTCAGGTTAGTGCTAACTTCCTCTTCAAAGTCTTACATGCAGAAGAGTTTATGACTTGTAAGACATTACAAGATTATGAAACCTACAATTTCATGCTCCTCAAATTTTATATGGGGATTTGTGAACAAAACTTTGAATTGAGCATGAAATCATACTCAAAGTTTCATAATTTGGGAGCTAGGTTTCACAAAGCTGTCATAACTAATTAACATGTTGTGTGTTTTAGGACACACTAAGCCAGCAATACAAAAAGTATCCATTGAAGTTATATGCTATTGACTTATTAGCCCCGTGTAGAGCTTTCATAACTTCTAAATGTTATTTTCATCATTAATAACTAATTAACACATTGCTGGGTTAATATGACGTCATTGTGAAATATGTTTTACAATGTTTTTATACTTACCCCATCCTAACTATTTTCTTATGACACCCTTGTAAACTTGCCTGGAGGCACTTTGGTGACTAAACCAGCATGACGATTGCTAAATGGTTTGTTTCTGGTCATAATTAGGAGATAATAATACAACAATAATAATATTATATAATTATATAGCGCAGAGTTCCAGCTAAACATTTTTTTTAAAATCATTGAAATAAAATCAGAATGGTCCTGCAAGTAGGTAGCCAGTAGAAGTTAGTTTATAATGTTTACCGAGGGGGTAGGTATCTTCTCCATAATGGAAATTGTTTGGTAACATTCTGGGAAGATCTGTATGCATAGTGCATTGTTATTATCCTTGGTTAATGCTTACCAAGCCTTGCTCGTGTAACTTACTTCAACACCCAGTTGAAGAACCTGGAAAAAACGGCTTTAATTCTCATCCTGCTGTATTAGACACAAGACACTGCTTATTTGGGCATCTCTGGTTGCCTCCAGCATGGAGAGGGTTAAACCCAAACCTACTTACTCTTTCAAGGCTTTGACATGTCTGAGTGTGTAATTGATTACTAGAAAAGGTGCTGAATGAGATCCCATCACTGTGGTAAGTACGTTTACCCATCTGTTGACCATCCATCATCAGACCTTTACTGTTTGTTGTATGTCACTCCAATTTTCGAGGTACATGTATTTGGCCATTTCTCTACCAGTGAAAAACTGAATACAGTATTCACCAGTTAATTTTGCTGATAATCTGCACTGTAGTGTTAGAGGAGGCATGGTATCAGAATTTGAATGTAATTTTAGATGTTCCATTTAAGCAAAACATTTAATATTTTCGATGATTACTTTATTAAATATTGTAAATTTAAACAAACGTAGCTTCAGTATTACTTTTAGCTTGTCTGATTGTTATGTGCAAAGTTAACAACCAATTTTTGTTTGAAACTAATACTAAATGCAATGGCGAGGGTAATACTATTATATGTCCTACATGAAATGGCATTGGTCATTATTTTGAAAGAATCATTACCATTCTAGTAATGCTAATTTTCATTAGTTTACATGTTCTGGTAGAACTCATTTAATGGCCAAATTATATACTAATATCTTATCTACAGACAATACTATGGGGAGAAACAGTGACAATAGTTGTCACCCAGTCACAGCTAAGTGATTTTATGAATTCTTCATTGAAATTTAAGTTTTGACATGATATTTTAGAATATACAGTTCAGAGCACATACTGACAAAAGCCCAGTATATATTCACAGTATATGTAAAAAAAACAAAACATAACACAATAAAATTACATCAGCATATCGAATGTCTGGAGACCCACCATGTGCTATATTTAGGAAAACATTCCAGATTCTGAAATAAATTATTATACAAATGAAAATGTCAATGAAGTTTCATAAAATATTCTACAATTTGTTGTGTCACATGTTGCAGATAAACTGTTAACAATGAATACCTATGACCTGTGTTGTATGATTTCATTGTCATATTCATTTTCTGTATTCACTTATCATGTAGGTCACTATTTAAGTACAGAGGTCACTAATCTGGTACATGTAGGATTTTCAGGAACGCTTTTCTGTTTCTCAGTAATTACTGTTGACCAGACATTTAGTAAGGGATTTTGCTGGATGTAGAACTAATTTGACTTACCCTAAGCCAGAACCCTCAGCTGAAATCTCGCAACAATATGAACTCCGTTTTATAGATGCAGGATAGTGTAGTGTTTGTATATTAATGCATTGAAATACAAAACAAATGGTATCAAATTTTATTCCTACAAAGGAACCCACTATTTTTTCATAAGTTACAATGTTTGTATGTATATCTGTACCACTGTCATTGGTTCATGTGTAAATGATGTATGGCTCAATGCACTAGACACATTATTATTCTCCCACTGTAAGGAGGTTATTGCAACATCCCAGAACTAACGCAAGTTGTACAGTTTCATGTGGATTGCAAGAATTATTTCAGGAAAAGTTGAGCGAATTCCATTGTGAAAATACATTAAGTTTTCTTTATTGAACTATGTTATTGATCTATAGATTTATTGTAAAACAATTAGGGTAAAGTGATCAGAAGTCAGACAGGTATAGGAAATCAAACACTTTTGCTCTATATTTGTAGCATTAACCATCACCAGGAATCGAACACACTTTGATCTTGTCGAAGCTTTGAACTCATCCCCTCAACAGAGTTACATTTCCTTGCTTACTTACGTACCTTTCCCCCCTCGCATTTTCGCCACCCAAATTAACGTCAAATCACGCCAAATTGTACCAAATCTGAAGAAGCATTTTCTTGAAATTTTTTACAACACTTCAAGTTAACTATCTTATACCAAGACCGCTTTTTAGGGTACACATTGCAGATTGCTATAATATGAAATTATAACTACATAATTTTGAAATAATTATCGAATTGTATGAAATAACAACAGAAGAATCTCAAATAGATGTTATAAGACAGTATACACAAGCGTTATAAGACAGTATACACAAGCATTATAAGACTGTATACGCAAGCGTTATAAGACTGTATACACAAGTGTTATAAGACTGTATACGCAATCGACCTGAAGTCTAACAGTGCTTTATATCAGTATGATTGCAAGTCACTGCATTTCATGCCAAACTAATAGTCCGACCTTCTTATCAAATGCGTCCAACTTGCGATCAAATCAGGGTAGTGTCATATTTTGTCTCCTATTTTGATATTTTTCATCCTGTACGCAAAATATGACATTCAAAGTCATCCGAGGTTATCAAGTGGGTCAGTTCTGAATGCTTCCAGTTTGCTGTAGACTTCACAATCGTTGGCAAGTGCAGAGGGTGTCAGACTTCCGATCATTTTACCATAACACTAATTTTGGCTATGTTCAAAAATAATTTACCATATTTGCAATAAATGTGTTAGTTTCATTTGAAAAGTGTAAGCAGTTACCTTAAAAAAAATGGAAGATTAAATTAACTAGTCCATTTGAAACATCTACAATAACCATGTCAACCAAACAATAAAATGTAAATAATTCCGAACAATGATTCAACAGTGAGTCTTTTAATGTTGAAATGGCTCAGGTTGACAGGTCAGTGTTAATTTCCATCCTTGTTATAGATCTATAATCTTTTCATGGGTCCATTAAAAAATATACTCCTGATCCCAAAAGTTAATCTCCCCTACTTCAGATTCAATATTTGTAAAAGCTTAGGATTTCTCCCGTTCAGTGAACTAGCAAAGTGTCTCGTTGTACCCCGAGTACTTGTCTCAATTGGTATCATGCCAGCACTTGCGGCCATAAATTTATCAGCTTTTCTTTTTTCTTCGATTTCTCTCCTTTTATATTCATTCTTTGTACCAGGTGGTTAACCATTCACAGATACTGATCTTTATGTTCTCGTGTGTGAATCCCTCACTTCCCCCATACCATAAGAAAACATACTACGGACAAATTGTTATTAGTGTGTTTCCGGTTGGCTTTTGTACGAGAGATGTGTGGGATACATGCTATCTATAGTGAACCAGTCATGCATGCCATGTAATATCTGTAATGAAACATGACATGATGAACTTGGTATACCATGAGTTTTCGGTCTCGCATTGTCCATGTATTTTTCTCTGATCAATGTCAAAGGTTTTCGTAAAATGTTTCTACTTTGTTAATGCATCTGGATTATATTTTGATGAATGTTATATAGCTAGATTTAACATTCTCACGGTTGGATTTTTTTAAATAATAATTAATCAATTGTATATTGGTCATCTCTTTTTGCTTCCATCATAAAGAACCTGAATTAAAGCTGATCATATATTGATCCTGTGTCTTGTGAGTTACAGTACATCAGACTCTGGGTCCATTGACTGCTTTACATAGCACTTTCTCCAATCCTTAGTAATAATTAATTAAGTGAGAGTTGCTTGAAGAATATTTCCTTCTTTTTATCATCATTCACTAAATTCTTCAAAGAAGTATCTTACTGACGTACATTTTTATTGAAATGTATTACATAAGGAATAGTCAATTGCACCAAATGTAACAATGACTATTAAATAATTGGTGGTCATAGTTATACAACTTCTTTTGACTCATTTAAAGTTTAAATGTATTAAAAGCTGCATGTACACAAAACATTGGAGTCATTGAACTTAATATTGCTGAGTACATTCTTGGCTTTTGGTGCCATTAAATTACAGTAAGACTGCAATGTTACCGTGGATCTTTTGAAGCTAGATATCCTATTGAAAGAAATTATCCATCAAATGGTAACATTATGAAGATGGTCTTCCGCCGAGGGAGAGACTGTTTGCCCTCATTAAAGTGTTACCTGCGATGCTTTGATCAGAAAGCGCGAGCCTGGGTCCATACAATAGGACAGACTGGGAGGCTTTCATTGGCATGGGCCATCACATTGGCGCCCGACCAAGCATCTCCAACTTTAATGTTACTGTTACAGATTCATTATTCACGGATTCTTTCAGTTACGATGTAGATGGCCTACTGTGAATTGGTTACATTGGACAAGGATAATGTTATGTATTTATGTCAGTGCCAGTGCTTTTTATCTGTTATTAGTTTCCATTCAAATTTTTGAAAATGAAAGGTTTATGGGTGAATTAGAAAAAGATGTGAACAGAGTTTTGTCATCCGTAGATTGGTGAACAACAACACTAAGGACAGTTAAGTATATGTCTGTGTTGCACCCTTGGTTTACCAGAACAAAAGTCCCATGGGACTTGGCATAGCACCTGTAGTTGAAAATTGGATTGCCACTAGAATATTGAATCATGAATATTTTGAGAATAATTATTTTAATTTCAGGGTATTAATTAATTAACTGTCTCCCTGCTGGGTTAACCCTCTCCCTGCTGGATTAGACACAAGCACTACTCATTAGGGCATCTCCAGTTGCCTCCAGCATGGAGAGCGTTAATCATCACTACTCTGTTGACCATCTCAGTCAAAATTGATGCTCAATCTGCATGCATATATCACTGAACTTTTTTATTTTATTTATGAAGATGTTTCATATTTTGTACATGGCTTGGAAATTACTTTGTACAATGTCTGCATTCCCTGACTTGAAAAACATTGAATATTTATTTTTCCTATCATGTCCAAAGCCAAGCAGTTGCAAATGCATGATTGATTGAATACTATTCCGAGTTGAAAGTATTCCTCAATTATTGCATGCATCTGTCGAGATATGAATTTGATAGATTGACATTTCAATTCAGTATAAATGCTGTCTGTTACTCTTTTGCCCATGTCAGTTATTGATGTTATTCAGTTGTCAATTTTCCACTAAAACTACAGTAATAATTTTTAAAGTGATGCTAAGTTGATTGCTTTGTGGATTGTTGTGGAACCTTTTTTTTTTAGGATTGATGGGTTTGAATGCGTGGTCAGGAAATCTGTTTTCAACAGAAAATAGACACTATGTTCACAAATCTCCATGCAAAATTTGAAATTTGATTTATTTTTTCCCACACAAGGTTATTAAAGTTGTACTTTTTACATTAACTGGTGTCCTTTCTTATTGTTGTCGTGTATTGGTGAACGATTCCTGCTGCAACATAAAACAATAACTCACTCACCTGTCTTATTGTTATTACAATTACTATAATTATTATTAATGTTATTACAATTAGTATTATTCTGTGTGTATCCCTGTGCAGGAGCTGAACCAGGTGGTGACAGACTCCAAGCTGCGTCATGTCATCCAGAAGATCCAGGGCCACATTGAGGTGTTGATGCAGACTACAGTCAGAGTCAGCAGCAGAGCTGAGGTGCTGGGAGCCGTGCAGCAGGTCAGACACCACCTCAGACACCAAATCTTCCCCCACCCCAAATAAACAGCTCGGTCTTGCTACTGAAACTAGTGATGTGCAGGAAACACTTAGTCTGTGTCACACCTTGTTCTCACCCAAATACTCCTATTCAAAATATCACCTTAGATCAGATATGCAAGTCTAGATTACTGGAGAACAAGTCAGAGGGTAAAGAAGTTCATCGGCTCCTTTCATTTAAATATTATACCAATCAATATAATTTATATTAACTAGTTTACTTTCACCCTCTGAAACTATGGATAGTCTAGGAAAAGATAGAAATTTTACCACCACCACTACCACTGATGGATAAACCATCAAGATGGAAATATATTCAGTCACATTCACCACCAATAAATGGCATTCAATGTCGTTTAAAATGGCAATATGGAAATACACACACACACACAAAAAACAATAAACTGCAAGGTTTTGCTACTCAATGATGTGTACAAATAGTAGGTGGAAATATGCTTGCTTTTTGACATGCTGGATTCATTGCAATCACTGCTCTACCAGCTTTCTTCCATAAACCACAAAGTCTTGCCACTGAAACTAGTAACATGCATGAGGGAAAGATGGAAATACCACAACCACCCCCTCTAAACAACTACGTCTTGCCATTCAATGACGTACACCAGGAAAATATGGAAATATGCTAAGTACCATTTGGTACTGACTTTCAACAGAAAACACAGACAAGTTATTTTACTAAATAGATATTTATTGCGCAAATAGATATTTATTGCACTTCTATGGTCTGTCTCATTCTGATTTTACATGGTGAAATAAGAACGTAACCATGCCCATTACATTGGTAGGGCTGATGTAGTAGGTATGTAATTGGTTTTACGCCACTCTTTGCTTTATCTGTAACAGCTGTGGGCAATCTTAGTGTGGAACTCACTCATTGCTGCAATACATTCAGAGCTAATGAACATTATTATTAAATGTACAGCACTGTAAATTATGTGGGCATATTTGTAATCTCTATCTATGTTACATTAATTCCAACCAAATCAGACAATACTGAGTTTACGGTAGAATCCAAAATCAGCCTAATTTATTTTCAACAGTAAAATTTGCACACAGTGGACCTATGTGGGTTTCATGCTGTATTAAGATTTATTAGTGACAGCCACTATTGAGATCTATGCAGAACATAATTATACTGTCCAACTAGAGTCTACTGTATATATAAAGCGCTGTCAACATCGGACATTGGCATCATGTCTAAAATCAGTAAATTGTTTCCGGCTGTTAGTGCTTGGGAATAATTACCAGTACTCGGTGGTCTTGAAACTAAGACTGTTTGACCTAAAGAAGTATGTTACTGTATATCTTGCTTACAGAATTGTCTTTAACCCGAGGCAACCTGAGATGCCTTAAAGAGCTATGTCTGTGCCTAATCCAGCAGGGAGAGGGTTAATAGAGAGAAAGCAATACGATAATTTGATATTGCAGGAAGAGGGTCTTGATCATGAATTATTTGCTGGGTTTTTTTTTTCTTTTTCTTTTTTCTCTCTTATAGCTGCTTTCAAGATTCTTTAACTTATTGTAGTCTTTAAATCATTAATAGTCTGATCACCAATTTACTCAATCGTTTTATTGTATCTTGAAATTTCAGACATGCCAAAATCTAAATTCATCCATTTTATTATTTAGATATATTCTAACAATCGTATTGCATTGTCATTTTGCAACAATGCAAAATGTATAAATCTTATATCTTGTAATTTGAATCTTAAATGATGTAAGATCCAAATGAGCTGCATTGTCCTAAAGTGACAACATTGAGATAAATTACCTCAAACCACAGGTGTGGTCTGTTATTAACATTAAGTACCATAAAACACCCTGATTGAGTTTTCAATTGGTTCAGTTCGGATAATTGAAATTGCAACGTTACAGTATCGGCTATAACCAAGGTAAGAGTTTATCCAGTAACATGCATGTCAGCATCAGTGTTAAGCCAGAGCTTGCGTGATGTTAGAACTCGAGGCATTCAGCAGTACACAGTCCCCAGCTCCCGTGGACAATCCCAAAACAAAATTAAACCTGAGTGTCCTGTGTAAAAACATGCAATGTGATGTGTTAATGTCCCATCTCTTCTTTTCTGGCTCGGACAGTGGTACAGGCTATTGCAGTGTGTGATGTAGGCTTTATATAATCACACCTCTAATGAAGTAACACTGAACACAAGCCACTGATCTTTATGGACCATCAAAATCCTTTACTTTTGTGTCACTGTAAATGGTCTTCTCCCTGATATACTGCTTTTGGTCCGGGGTTTTTCCTGAAACTGTTCCCTTAAGTGAGGGCCACATGCTAGAAAGAATCAGTTCCACTCCATCGACAGTAGGGATGGTGTCACCACTGTGGTCAGTGGTTACTCCAGTTAATCCTGTCAGCCATGTATGTGATTAGAAGTCGGGTTTGTACCTCAGATGCGGGATTTTACTCCGTTATTGAAAATACTGTTCTGCAAACATATTAAGATATAGTTTTGTGGACTATATTTTAATGTTTGCAATGATTATTATTTTTATATTTTACATATTTGCAAGGATTATTATTTCAACACATCATGATGACTCAAAATATTCTTAATTTAATTTTGAAATCTTGTTTTATGGAAATATATATTTTTTATTTAGAAACAATATTCTCAATACCTAACCTGAGTGTCATTTATCACATATAAATTCCATTTATTGTATTTTATTTATTATTTTTGTGTAAAATAAAAAATAAAGATTCTGACAAACATTTCTCAACAACAGAATTCCACAATTTGAATAGAAAAGTAAAAGGCTTTGCAAACAAATATTGTATATGCAAATAAACAAATATGGCAGGTATTATATATCATGTGAATATATTGTAATATATTATTGCACGACCAACTTTGTATTTATTGGAAATCTCCATAAAGTAGTGGCATAGAAACAATATTGAAACATTACTACATGTATTTATTGTGTTGCTAAATCCCATGACCTGATGTTATTATGGTAATTGTTTGCCACTGATAGAGATGTTTTCGTAGATCATCATTCGTTTATTATTCTATAAGAATCCTGTGCAAATCCTGATTAAATCCCATGTATGTTTTGAGACAGCCCCATGGGTCCAGTTGGATCAATATCATGGACCAGTGGGTGTCCACTGCATTAGCCACATTTCACTGGTCAAGCCTATTATAGCTTATTTTGTGCCCGCTTTACTAGCAAACAGAAATTGTAATTTAAACAGTCCGATGAATGGGCACTACCTAGCCTTTGAATTATTAGGTTTTCATGTCTCTGGCCGCACCTCACCTCAGAGCAGGGAGGATTTCTCCAACTGTGGTGTAAATTCAATATTGCCGTTTAATTTATCGAAAGCACACCCATAAATTACAGCAAAATAAAGTCTGGTGACTTCAAACTGTGCATCATTGAAATTTTTTAAGGCTTTGTAATCCCCACGTTATCAAACGCGAATCTACTCATTTAATGCCCCTCAAAGAGGGTTTATGGCCGATAGGTCAGTACCTTCTGTGATGTCAGAGAGGCATGTCCACATCATTGTCCACTCAGTGAACATCATCACAGGGCATTACAGGGCATTACAGGATGTTTCCAAACTTTTAATACAATTGTGTAATGTAGTCCCTCGATTTCCAGAATAAGTAAGTTTGTCCAGATCTATGTGTGGTTGTCAATTGTTGAGACCTGTGGAATTAGCATGTAGATTTAATCCAAAGGTCAAAATATTTAAGGAAAACATCACCCAATATAATGAAAAGTTTGTGTTGACTGATTAATAATTAAGATAGTGTTATATTATAAAGTATAATTGATGTTCAGTGTTATATTATAAAGTATAATTGATGTTCAGTATGTATCATTTCTGATTTAAATTTCGTTAATTTACATTTATATTGAAAAATACTGGTGAAATCAATTAAAGATCAACAGCACTGAATGCAGTTATTAGTTAAATATGTTTTTCCTATTTTCCAGGAAAATAGAATGAGCATCGCCATGGAAATAATGATCACCTATGTGAAACACCTGAAGACACTATATGAGAAAGAACACGTAGAACTAGAAGAGGCCAGGTTAGACAACCATTTCAAAGGACAGACAGAAAATACTTTTGTAATATTAACCAGCTGAAATGAATAATGTATTTTTATTTTGTTTAAATTAATTAGATGTATAAATAGTCAGTCCTGTGAGTAAAACTTTTGCTGGATGTGCTAATGGAAATGTTGGTTGGAAAATTTAGTCCCAATCTTCTGTATCATGAACAAGATAATTTTAAAGTCAATCCACAAGTCAACACACACACACACACACACACACACACACACACACACACACACACACAGAGAGAGATACCTATGAATATAATTTTCAGTTTCTTGACATTTAATAATATCAGATACATATTGTTTCATTTACGGTTTGAATGAATAAGATCTATAGATGTTACATTTAATTTTCTTCCAGACGGATATTGCAAGACAAGCCTTTTGCAAGCAGTACCTACACCAGTCTAGGTTAGACATCTTTCCATAGTTAATGTACATATGTGGCTTGACAGCTTAATTACCTTGCTATGTGATAAATCATTTAGCTCTATGCAGATGCCTACTATCTTCAGACACATTCAATAGCATAGATTGAACAAGCTTTCCAAAGCCATATGATGGATTGAACAGTGGCACCATCAGTGAAATTGTGCCTTATTTCTAAGATATTTGGACTGCATTTATGTAATAAATTTGAACCGATTGAGAGAAAAAATATAGACCCAAGTACTAGTAACTGTCCTTGTGTTATCTTTTATATTGAAATTATATACATATGCTCAATTTTTTAATACATTTCTCTTTCAGGTCGCACAAATCGATCCATGTCTGTTGTTGGTTTAAATGTTCCTCACAAGGTATATGTATTATTTTTACATTTATGTACAATAATCATAAATCTGAAAGTATATATCTCGCATATGTCATGAAAACATAGTCAAATTATGTCTTCTTTTTTTCCCCCAAACATTTTATTTGGATCTATGCAGCAAAGCTATCCAGTAGAATTTTTCTGTTAACATTTACACAAAACAAGTTATTATTTATCTTTAATCGCATACTTGCATTTGGGAATTTTAGAACTGTTTATTGTCTTTATTTATATGATTTCCATGTAAAGTTATGTAACTAATTAGACACAAAAATAAACTCTTATTATTATTATTATAATCACTATTACTTATTATTATTATTATCATTATTATTATAATTACTATTACTATTATTTATTATTATTATCATTATTATTATTATCATTATTATTATAATTACTATTATTTATTATTATTATTATTATAATTATTATTATTATCATTATTATTTTATCGTTAACACCTTTGGCCATCAGCGTGGCCGGTCTCCTAGCCCAGGTGCAGTGTCTAAAGACAAGGTACTGGCTTGTCTTGTGTCTCATCCAGTCAGCTGTTGTAAGCTTAGATAGACATCCGATCTATTGGAGTTGCCTATTAGGTAGAAACCATTATCGTAGTCAATTAGTTGCTTGAAGCCTGAAGCCGTTATTGCAGATATCCCAGACTGGTATCACAATCATATTAGCAGCTGGATTGAGATCTACTCCATTTAGAAGAATAGTCGTTTTGTTATTTTGCTGTGTTGTTGGAATATATTTATTTTCAGCTGACATGTGATGAGATTATTCTGCTTGACGAGTGTGTGACTGGCTGCATTTAGTTCATTTAGTTTATTTCATTTTATCTGCTATTAATACCGGTACACATTGGTGGTGTTATAGTGCTATTTCATTACATTACAGTGCTGCTTTTAGTCATGTAATATGCTTGCAGTTGTTTTGGAAACCTGTTACTGATGAAATTTTAATTAATAACAGTAACCATAGACAATCGACTGTTTGAACTTGGGTCAACATTTGCACAGCACAACTAGTGCACATTTTTCAATGTATTCATCAGACCATTTCAGACGATTCAAGAAACATGAAGGAAACCATTTCTTTCATAATTAAATAACCAGGTTTAATTCTATTGAAAACACAAAGGTCACCGATGCTTGTCACTTTAAAAACATCTGCATATGTCAGTTGTTTTACCACGTCCAGTCTATATAGCCAGCTGGACCTTGGGTGTGCTGTGGTGTAGATACCAGCCACAAATACACCTCTCTCTGGGTTGGTCTGGCTTGCTGGTGTTGTAAGGCAATTCTCCCTGTGACACCCAACCCCTGCCAGTTTACACAGGCGCACAAGTATTGATAACTCATCAAGTCTTCATCCACAAATACGTAGATGTTTATTCAGGTTCTTCGTCCATTTCTCTCAGGGAGTCACACTACAGGTGTCAAACTGTAGACTTCCACAGATGGGATTACAATGGGATGATTTATGAGCCGCTTGTCCCAAGTTGTCTCCCTTGGTCCATTTAGCTCCTCTCTCTCTTCAACACTGGTTTACTGTACAGGTGGTGTTCATTAGACCATGGTGGTTTGAATGTGCCCCGTGTCATTACTGAAATTACAGTTGCAGATTTTGTAATAACATGTTTAAGGATGAGAATCTGTTATGACACATGGAGTTCAGCCTGCTTGCCCTGTTATTCTTACACATCCCAAGGGAATCTGAAAGCAGGTTTGGAACATGGCAGTTCCCACACCTGGCTGAATAAAAAGCAGATATATGTATAAATACAGTATGTTCTTTAATGGAATTCACCATAAATTGCACACCTTTTCAGCTGGCAATGAACTGAAAGAAATTAAACATTATCAAAATTATTTATTTAATATATATAAAAGAAATTAAACATTATCAAAATTATTTATATAATTTATATAATACAAATATAGAAATACATGTATAATTTATTTTAGCTTTGCTTTTCATTTACATACATTTTTTTTTTAAAGAAGAAATTGCTACTTTCAAACACTGACAGATGTTAGCAATCTAGAATTCATTATACATATATATTGTCATCGAATGTTACTTGGAAATCAGAAAAAAAGTTTCAATAAGATTGTCTATCTTAAATTTAGCTACAACTTATATTTTCCCACCCACACTTCATAGAGCAGCTCTAAAGCACTCCATTTAATCTGCTGGAAATATTGCTAAGATCTTAATAAAAAAAATCTGTATGCTATGTGCTCTAGACAAGACGACGGAGTGAAATTGCCTTGCCTCGGATGTGTGGAGGTGTAGGTAGCCCCATGCTGAAACAGTCTGCGTCATTGGTAAGATTCAAACAGGTCTACCTTTCACATCTTAACACCATACTTTTCATTGTCTGCACAATTTCTCTATGCATTCCAAACTTTATATATTCTATCTTCTATATGTCTCATTTCATCATTGATTCTCTTTCTTCAATCCTTTGAAGACTATCCTTTTGTATATCTAACCATTTTTTCTCGCAAATTCTTCCTACAAACGTTTCAATTGCACAACTATTCATCTAGATTTGTGACGCCTTTTCCTTTTGTCATTTTGTAATTCCAATTCAGGTTAAATTACAGGAATCAATTTTTTTTATTATTTAAAGCTATTTTAAGTATATTATATATTGAAATACTCAAATTCATTAGTGTTGAATTATTTGGAGAGAAATCCTTATAGTTTTAAGAATATACTATGTTCTATAATTTGATATAAAATAACTGGTTGAATGTTTATTTATCAATGATCAAGTTAATATTGCAATATTCTCTCCGGGTCAAAGTATTGTGTAAATCTAGTAAATATTAATTGTGTTTATCTTTCTACTGCATGGTCTTGCAGAACCATCTGCACGCATTTGATCATCTCTCACCCTGTGTAACATTTAACCCCTTCGTTATCAGCAATACTCGATCTCCTCATTAATGGTAATTGCTATCATCAGCTGAGTGCCTTGTCAGCACCTCCCAACTGATTGACAATTACTTAACATCCTCGACACTTTATTTCGAGTAATTAGCAAATGCCTTCAATGTTGTATCATTCCATGTCCAAGCGTGGACCATTGTTAAGTATCTCCTGTTTGAAGATTGATAACAGCACAAAGCTAATTTCAGAGCATGCGTACATTTAAGATTAATTTTATATGTAGGGTTATTTGTTCGATCTGTTTTTGAACATGGCACACAGATATATACTTCGTCTCTCTTTGTTTCGTGCTAAATTAATGTAGTTTTCCACCGACTAATCAGATGTGATAACTATTTTATCTAGTAATCGGGGTGGAGTGTTTTTAAACAGTTTGAGGTGTTGGTCATCGTAATTATTGGTCCTGTATTCACAGAGATTTTATCACGACAAGTAGATAGATAGACTTAACTTTACTATTCCACGTAGATAGATAGACTTAACATTACTATTCCACCGTACTTATTTATATTTTAACTTGCTTATTTTAAAGTAATCATCGTCGCCTATGGGTAAGATATTCCCGCTGCGATGTAAAGCATTAATTCATTAATTCATTCATTATAGTAATCAAAGCCCATATCTTGACAGTTTAAGAGTTTTATACTGTTCATTCTGAGACTTGATATCTGATTTGTAATTCTATAAACTACTACTATGATGTCAGTTGTTTATAGAACTTTGTTGACAAAGTTTATTGTCATGTGTGTATTATATGGACATAATGTTGTACTACTAGGATAAGAAAATTTTGGCCCATTTTCTTGGGTTTTTCTTTCTCATAATTGTTTTCATCATTACTCAGAATCATGATTTGTTTACAGCTCTGTCTTTTGATGTTGATACATATTGCATCTTGATATTGATTGAAGAGAATTACTAAAAAATTAACAATTCTTGAGTGAACATGGCAACTGGAAATAACTATTTCTAAGACGTCCACCTGAAAACGTGTCTCACTTGGACATATTTACTTATATTTCAGGACATTCAGGACATTCCAGAAATCTCGAAATATTAAGATATGAACATTTTATCTTAGAAAATTTTAAATAATATAACTTTGTGGAATTCTTATTTTAGTATAATGTCATTTGATAACAATAATGTGAACTTATGCTATATTACTGCAGTGTAATATATGATATTTAATTTATTTGATAGCAATGCCAATAATGCTTATGCTATTTAATTTTTCAGAGCTTCAACATCTAAAATCTTGTCATCTATCCACATTCTTTATGATGTTAATTTACTGCTTTGTAATTATTACATTCTATTATTTACTACACAGTAATATTTTACCTGTATAAAACTGAACAATTTGGGTCAATGTTATAAACCCATTATCGGTGTGGATAGGTTCTTTTGGCAGACTGAGATTCTATTACCGTACTCTTCATATTATAGTGCAATAATGATTTTGCCTATTGTGAATATTGAAGTAAGGATTATTTATTAAAACGGGATGGTGTTTCAGTGGGTATTTGTTTTATTGAGGGGAGATATAGAAGAACAGAAAGTGTTCCATTTGTCATAGGTGTATAAATATAAGAAAAATATATTAACAAAATCACTGGAATAATTTCATAGGCCAATAGTTGGGATGTATAAGTTTCTATTAACATAGTATTTTTCTTTGAATGTAGTTTTCCTTTGCAGTCCTATTAATAATAAAACTCAGAACTTTCCTTTTCTTAATTTTGTCTGCTTCAATGAAGTAGAACTAATTTGATTAACAATGTGTGATTACTCAAAACATGCTAATGTTCTTATGGCACTTAATATATTTTACAATGGCATCTAGTTGGATCAATTTGGTGAATTATTTACTAATTAACGGTATTACTTGAGTTAAAGGGTAGACTAAAAATTCTGTTGTGAATTATTGTAGATGAATACAAACCTGCCTTGAATATATAATGCTGGATCCTTGCTTTTTTGAGAGAACCACAACAGTAATATACACCTACCTTGCACATATCCAGATTACTAATTGAAATAGATTTGATTTTATCTGATAATCTAATACATAAATGTAGAGAAATGCTGCCAAAATTAACGTAACTAAACATCTTGGCGATTAATCGCAGATTTAATCTCTACTTAAATTTCTACTTATTCGCTATATTTGTGATTGTCCACAAACATAAGCACAGACATCTATGTTTCTCCATCACAACTCAAAATGTACCTGCCGTAAAGCTAAAAGACACAAGTATACATATAGCCAGCTAAATAGTATCCATCCATGCAACATACAGACTGAAAACCAAATGGTAATGCACAAATTAAAACGCACATACATTACAAGTTCCACAATAGGCAGTTTATATGAATACAAATAAAAGAGATCCACTTCTATATTTGGACATAATAATATAAATCAAATTTGACATAATAACATAAATAATAATATAAATCATGTTTGATATAATAATATAAATCATGTTTGAAATGATCTCTCGTGCTTGTCATGTTAAATGTTAACTATTTGCATGTTTGTATAATGCTGGGTGTGTTGTATAGATGCTGTGTTGTAAAGTAACTTGCATGGTTATCAAAGTATTGCTCGTATGAATGACAAACCCACTTATGAAGTAGCAAAGATGTAGTAGTGACATGTACATATTTGTCTACAATATTTAGAGAAATTTGCACACAAGATACAATAATTAGTTTTAACCTCAGTTTATTACATTATGTATTACAATGTTGATTACATTATGAATTACAATGTTGATGTTAAAATTCTTTTTTTATTTTACCATTTCTCTGGTTTTGTGCAAAATTCTCTGATTTTGGTAGCCATGGATAATGTTTTATTACATCTTTGCAGCAAATTAATATATTCTTGGTGCTATAATATTTCTTCTAGTGTAAGAAATAAAAATACATTGCTCCGATTGTGATTTTGTGTCTCATGAATTTAAATGAGTTCATGAAAGTTTGTTCTCTCTCGCCAAAGGTTGCCATCCTTCAGAAAGGTCTATCTCTTGCAATAACATGTTAGGGATTATCAACACAGTACAGTCAATTTTGTGTATGTGTCGTGAGTATAATGAAAAGATTTGCCAAGTAATTATGACCCTATCAATTTGCCGTCCTCTCACGGGTCCATTAGTCCAGTTTAGCTGAGGGGCTCAAGTCTCCTTACAACAACACTGAGGTCACCCTCTTTACTGTTAATGTATCATTGACTCCAAGGATGAAGTATTCAGAAGCAGCTACCTAGCAAACTGTTTCTCTCCCTCCCATGAAATACAATTAGGATTGTCCAACACTTAATTTGTTTTGAGCAATTATGCAAGTGTCAGAAGAATCATTGAGAAAGCAATCTCCAGGGTGCTGTTAAAGAGACATCCCCACACACAAAAAAAGCACCCATTCTTTTTGTTAATCTTGACATTTAGTGACCGTCAGTAAACAAAACAATTGTAAATCCCAGGAAGGAGGGGAGTATCATGTTCTTAACACCTCCCGACAATGCACCCCCCACCGCCCGAGTCCCTGGATGACATATCCCACAAGGGAGCCAGCTTCAATCCCCAGGACCCCACCACTCGGCAGAAATCCTTTCCTGTTCACGTCCAAATCCTTCATTACTGCACAATGACATCACAGCCTTGTGCCACTTTTATTAAAAGAGCTTGTCCTCATCTCCTGAGTATTGTCGTGCACACACCTTCGCGTTCCCACTAATTGTGTTACCTGGACCCTTTGTGGCCGTCTTATCTTTTTTTTGGCCTTTTGGCTCAGGGCTGTATCCACCTGGACAAATAAGTGTTCAGGCCATCAATACCCAAGAGCATCTTAAACCATGTACATTCCCTGCCACTATGACTTCTTGTAGCTGATACGCTTATCCCGATCTAGTGTTGTTTTACACCATCTGTAGTTGGCAATTACATGGTAACGAATTTGGTCGGCCAACTAATTTATCTTAAACTACTTGTTTAACCTTTTAATAAGGTATTATTTATTGAATTGAATCGAGATCTAATTGTACTTATTTATATTTTTGACAGAAAGTAAAATTAAAATAATAATTAGGAAATTATCCATATTCTTTTAGATTTATTGTGTATAAGTTTAGTTTTTACTAGTTATTGTACTGAAGACCTTTCCAATACTGATAACTTAGTACCAATGTAATCATGCTTTCAATAATAAAAATAAGGTGAGTCGCTTATTATGGCACATCCGGGGTTTTTTCTCCAACAATTGATATTGTCCACCCCTTGCCATATGTTTGCCAGACATTGTACAACCATCACTGCAATGGCTTTTTACAACATCGTAAATTCCTGCAACCCAAACATGGTTCTGCCCAATTCACTGCATATTCATCTGTGAATAATACACTGCAAACAAGTCCCGTCTCCCCCGAGTTGTTTAGAAACCTACTCATGCAGGAACGTTACGAGAGCCCACTTCTCTCCGAATGTACCCTACTTGCCAGCTGTCTGAAAACGAGGGCATCTACGACAGGCTGGTATTAAAAACACCTCGCTTGACGGATTTAGGATGACAATATTGACCAAATCTTAACAATTTTAGATCATTACGTATGATATTTCCAACATATTGTAAGTTGTTGAGTTAACGTTGAAAGCTAGTGTGGATGGTCTCAGCTGCTTACCAGCTGTTCAATGTCACTTTATTATTAATGATTATCATATATTATTGATGATTCCCGTTACATTAAAAAGAAATATCGCTTGAAATTCAAATTTGTCTTTTCAAAAATTTCAAATTTAAGTTTAAATAAAATGATATAACTTTTTAGTTGGACTAATTTAATGTAATAGAAAACAGTGAATGAAACATTTGATATTATATTTAATGTTGCTTTGTTTCTGTGGCAATATTGATATTCATAGTTACCATACTATCACATGGAGATTTCTTAGCTTCAATAGTTTAATTTTCATAAAGACTAGGACGAATTAGTTGTATAGAATTTCTTTTATAGCAAAGTTATAGCCCTGCATATATATTTTTGCAGCATAATCAACTGATCAATAGAAATTCCAAATAAGTAACTAATAACTGCTAACTTCTAGTATACATTATTTCAGTAATTCTGTAACTATTATATATTACAATGGTTTGAATTTGAATTTTAACCCTCACCCTGCTACCTGGGGCCTTTATGTATGTACAATTAGGTAGTGGTGTGAGGATTAATAAAGCAAATGGTTTACATAATGTAACTGGTTCTTTCCCATTAATGGATTACGTTCAAGTTTGACGTCCTCAAAGCTATCAACTTCTTATACAGTGAACCCTCGGTATACTGCTACTTTATGGGTCCACAAAGTACTAGTGTTCAAAACTCACTTTTTTATTTTAACAATTAACTAAGCAAGAACATCTCTTTTTTAAATATTATTATTAATGGAAAATCAAAGAAATATTACTGATTGAGAGTCGTTATGCCATTTTTTACAGTATATTGATTTAAACATTTTAATTGTCGGAAAAGGATTGGGAAAAGAAATTGTCCAACTAATTCAGCTCTCATCGCAGTATTTCAGCCACATGGTGGCAATCTGTTATGCACGATACATTAGCCCACAACAGTTTTGTGTTATGGCAAGACCTATGAACTATGTGTTGTGTAGCTGGTATACATAAACTAAGAATGATGACTGTACACTACATTGTGTATACAGACATTCCTTCCCAAATCTTCCCCACATTTGAAACTGTTCTCCACCTTAGAGATTATACTGGGCCAAGACAGGATTCAAGCCTGGACCTTCAGGTTTGTAATCCAACACACTACCACTGTGCTAGTATAAGATAAAAAGAAAATATTCTGCCTTATTATATATCAATCGTCGTACTAGTGTTCAACAATAGTCAGTTCTTGCAAAATCAACCTCAAGATCAACATTGATGTAGCCTCTTGCCATGGACATCTTTGATTTGATTCCTTCTTCATTTATCCAAATAACCTAATACTTTTAGTAATCATTTTGCCATATTAACAATTACTAACAAGTACACACTAATCTTATGGTGTTATGATCTGTATTAACACATCGGGATCTGCTAGTGTAGACATTTCTCACATGAAACTGCATGCATGTTTCATAGGAGATTCCTCTCTTTATGGACTTCAAGCTGCATGGAAGTGGTAGAGATCCTTTAAGTGATGATGACGAGGTAAGTATCGGCTTCAAATGCCCCACAGGTTTATATACAGTCAACCCTCAGTTGAATCCATACATTGGTCTATGTGGGAAGATTATCTCCCCTTTTCAGAAATTTTAAAGATGTAATTCTGTTCAAATGTTACCCGAGTTAATTTGATCAATTAAGTAACACTATATTAACTCTCCATGTTGAAGGCAACCAGAAATGCCACAAATAGCAGTGCCTATGCCTAATCCAGCAGAGAAAGGGTTAATAGCAATGCCATCAATTATCCCAATCAATACCACTATTTACAACAATCTTCCTTTTAGTTTGGGTTACTGTAATCAAAATACTGCTCGTACTAAACTACTCTGGTTGCTTCCAGTCAACAGAAAGTTGAATTCAGCATTTTACTGAGGGTTGGCTGGTTGTAACGTTACAATATCTGTAAGTCAGTATGTGTTCTAGGATGCTGACAGGATTTCCATTTAAAAGATTACGGTGTGTTTTTTTTATATTGACAGATTATCATTATCTTAATGGTATGTGATTAATTTGTTCATCAGATGATAGTCTAAAAAGAAGTTTGTATGGGTGAAATATTCCTGCTGCAATGAAAAAATCTAAATGGACATTTTAATGGACATTGTCTCCTGACATTCCAGTGCAGTATCTGATCACCTATATCACATACATTGTTTCATACAAACTGACTTGCACGTTGTGATGCTATAAATGCTTCATTGGACAGCCACTGTGCTTTCTTGACAACTTCAACATTGATGTTCTATGAAGATTGCATAGTTCAGCATTTATGTTCTAGGAAGACTGCATAGTGGTTTGGGCCAACTTTAGAATTAGAACATTTCTATTTCATATACAATATAT